>JAVDBV010087389.1:0-32657 GCA_032619315.1 Piper longum | reverse complement strand
AACATTGTTTAGACTTGGTCAATATTGTTACAAATTGAAAGCTGGAGTTGCAGACACTACTGAAAGATGGTTTTGTGAGAGAATTGTATGAGATTTTGTCAAGGTGGAGAATTGTTGTATGGGATTGCAAAATCCCAAATCACTTTGGGAGGGAAGTGGGGAGAAGTTTTTTTTTTATAAATAGGGCCCTCCCCCTCTTTAGTTATTCATCCCAACGGTAATCCTGAATTACCTACTTCCCTTTCTACTGGTAGTAATTGTCTTTTCTACCATTAGTAATTCTCTCTCTTTGTAATATTTCTCTTTAGTGAAATATTATTTTGGCAGTGTCCGAGGACGTAGGCAATTGCCGAACCTCGTTAAATTCTGGTGTTTGTTCTTTTCTTTTCGTGTCTATTTAATAGCTATTGTCGGGTATAGTTGGTGTTAATTATTGTGCTATTTATATTACTTGTCTTGATAAAATTCTGTGTAGGAGTTAGTTTTTAAGCGGATTATCGTGTCCCACCAACTTTCCTGGGAATTTTATCTTGGGGTAATTATTTAGTACAATAGTTTTCACGCTTGTCATCTAGGTAATAGTTCTCACAGTGAACTAGTTATCTTTGGTGAAAATTACCCATTTTTCACAACACTTCCTTCCGACCACCATCGACTACGTCCATTCTCCAACCTCATCGACTCATTTATGCTGCAGACTAAAACTCATTACATCTTTCTTGGTTATATGTTCTTGTTTTAGTGCAATGATTTTGCATAATCACAACGAATTGTTCCCCCAAATTGGTCCTTTTTTAAAATCTAACTTAAACTCCTTTATAGGTCTCAGCTAAAGTATCTTGTCTGCTGGGCCCTGAACGAGCTGAGAAGATCTTGCTATTTTCTGGGGGTGTAGTGCCTCGGAAAAAACCAGACCCGGTATTAAAGTACTTCAACATTAGTTTTTATCATCTGAATTAGTTTTCATAATTTGCGTACTGATCTGTGTAGCAATTGCTCACAGATGAGTTTTATAGCCTTTTAGTTAGCAGTATATCGCTTAGTTACCAATTGGTTACCTTTCTTGATAGGTCATCTATCTACTAGCAGCCAAATCTCTGGCTGCTGATCCATCACGGTATGCTAGCTTTAACTAGATCCCATTTTTTGAACTCAGTATTTATTATTTGAAATTCTTATGTTCAATCTGTTTTCTTCAATTTCAGCAGTGTCGTGGTGGAGGACAGTGCCATTGATCTTGCTGCAGCTAAAGCTGCTGGCATGAAGTGTATAATAACAAAAAGCGGGCAACAAGGATACCTCTCCTCCATCTTTGGGAATCTGTTTGTTTCCTTAGATTGACATTTGTGAGTTTAGCTTCTTCAATTTCCTAACTTTTTGTGTGTGATTTCAGATACACAGCTGAAGAAGAGTTTGATAATGCAGATGCAGTTTTTGATTGCACAGGAGACCCTCCAGAGCAGAGATTTGATCTTACATTTTGTGGAAGTCTTTTAGAGAAGCAATTTGTTGCCTAGAACATGCTTCTTCTTCTTCTTCTTCTTGTTTTTATATCATGGGTCATGGGCAAAATTTGAAGATGTCATAATTCACAAAAATGTAAAAGAATTTAAATCTCCTATTTCATAAAAAAAATAAAAGAATTTAAATCTCCTACTTTACATCAAAAAGTACATTTGATTGTCTCAAATTTTCTACTTTTAGTCAGCCTGGTGGAACTTTTAATTCACATATTTGTTAGTCTATCTCTAACACGGCATCTTGTCCAATATTTTTGTATTCACTTTTATTATTTATTTTTAATTAAATAAACAAAAGAGAATTAAAAGTCCTGTATAGATAAAATTATAAAATTTAAACCGAACAAAATATAATAAAAATTTAAAAATATAATTTATCTCCTTATTTAATTAAAATTTATATGCAAAATTAAATCAATCTCTATAATATAATTTTATTATTTAATAAGTGTCTATATATAAAATTTTAATTTATTATTCTAAAAAACCATGCGTGATATAATATCTTCTCTATTATATATTATCTAGCCAAAAATTGCACGGGTACATTCGAAATTTATAAATAATCTATATCTAACCTTTATTAAATAATTTATTCTCATTCTCATTTAATTAGAATCCATTTTTAAAATCAAAATTAAAATTTAAAATATAAGATAATTATAATTTATATTATTACTTACTAAAAACTATCAATAAAATTAGAGTCCCTATTTAACATTAATTGATTTCTCTATAAATACAGAAGGAGGACCTAGCACGACGGAAGCGGCGGCGGAGAAAATGGCGGTGGAGCAACGGAGCTCCGGCGAGCGGCCGGTCTTCATCACGACGAACCTCGACACTCACCTCGCTGTCGCCGTCTCCGACGGCGACACAGTCGGACGCCTCAAGCGTGAGCTGCCACCGCCCTTTCATGTTCAACTCCTTTGCCATTGTAGTTAGAATCTGGTTTTCCGGCATCAAATTTGTTGGAATATGTTGTTTTTTGGGTTGATTACCTTAGATGTTGTAGTTCTGTAGTTTGTTGAGCTGAGGTCATTGTGTTGTTTGTTGGATTTTGTCATTTGGAGCCTATTTGAATGTATATTAGGCGGTGTATTGGATTCTAGCATATGAATTCTTCTGTTGTTTGTTGTAAATGTAGTGCCTTTATGGTGAACTTGAACATTTTGGGTTTTAGATGATTGATTTGCTTTGCATTTGTTGGGATATGTTGTTTTGGAGTGGGTTTTGTACTTGGATGTTGTAGCCATGTTATTATGTTGATCCCAGGCCGTTGTCTTTTTTGTTTTTTTTTTTGTTTGGAGTTAATTTGCATCGATTGGCCGGTGTATTAGAATCTAGAATTGGTGTTTGGGGTGTTTGTTGTAAATGTTGTGTGTTTCGTTGGGTTTTAGATGATTGGCGTGTTTTGATTTGTTGGAATATGTTGGTTATGTACTTGGATGTTGTAGCATGTTAGCGTGTTGAGCTGAGTGGTGGCTGGTGATTGATGAAAATGCAAAAGCTCATTGTTTTCTTAATTGGATTGTGTTGTTTGGCAATTTGATATTTAATATATTGGGCCGTGTGTTATACTCTATACATTGGGACTTAAAATTTTTTGAGTAAATGTTGTTTGTGACAGAATTTGAGAATCTATTTTCAACGAAATGTTGGGGTTTTTTTTAGTAAAATACATGTTAGATACCTGGTAGTTTTGTTTGCGTTGTTATTGTGAGTAGAGAGTCACAAGATCAGTTTTGAATTATTGTTCTTTTGAGTTTTCTGTTGAGGAAAAAATTTTAGTCATGAGTCATGACACTTGATGGTTATACAGTCTTGACGTTCTGTATGGATGATTTTTTTGCTTAAGGGTTGTCTCTGTACTTTTTAAGATGACTCATACGTAATGTGGTATTTTAGGAGCTGTATATTTTCTATGTTTGAATCCATTCATACCGCACCTCTATTTGCTATGGGTTTTAATTTAATTTTATGATATGCTTCAGAGAAAGTAGCTGATGAGCATTCAGTCTGTTTTCCAAAAATTGGGAGCATTAAAGTTATTTCCATGAAGGTAATGTGTCTGCTCTTTGTGAATTGTTCATTTCTCAAGAACTTTCATTAGTTTTATTTGCATGTTTTACCTAATATGAAATGGATCGCTATCAGTGACTTATTGCCTTGATTGCTTTAATTGGTAATATTAATCTTTTTGTTTTTGTTTTTGTTTTTTTATGACATTCTGAGACTCTGCAAGTTGCTTTGGCCTTTATAGGTGAGGTGTATGTCCCAATATTACCACCTTCCGGATTCAATGCTTGTGAAGAGTGTCTTCTATGGGCTTGATGGATTTTGGTTTCTCTACACGGATGCTGTTGCCATTTCTTCTTTAAAGGAGGATGCTATCATGGTACCGAACTTTTCAAAAGCTGATAATGGACATCCTGATGAGAGTTCACCTATGCTGGCACGAAGTCATTTACTAGGCCCTCCTCAGAGTTGTATCAATCCACTGGCATCTCAAACTATGATCTGTAATACCCAGGAAGATAAAGTTTCACGAGATAACTTGAATGCTTCTATGGAAGAAAACAAAACAGTGCCAGATCAGCATGGTCAAGGTTTGAATGAATCAGCTGTACAAGGAACAACTAAAGGTGATGTATATGCTGAAAAAACCCATGTGTTAGAAGTTACTATACCCAGCCAAGATAACATTAGGGATTGTGAGGTAAGAGCAGACGTAGTGGAAACTGGGACTGATTTTAATGATGCTAACAAAAACCCTTCCAAGAAAATTAGATCAATGAAACTTGGTGACAATGAGTATGGTGCTTCTCAGAAAAGGCAGAAGAAGAAAGCCCGGATGGATATGTCACATGCAAATCCTGCCAATGAGAACCAAATCGATACTAACTTATTGGATTTGATTGTTGATAAACCAAAGAAAAGAGGTTCGGCAGAGAAGCATTTGACTGATACGCTTCCAGAAAAGATGGTGCTTGAGGGAGCAGGCAGAGAGAAAAATAGACAGAAGAGAAAGTCATCAAATTCAGAGATCAAATCGAACTCTGTATTGCTGTCTGAAACTAATAGGGAAATCTTGCTAGGAAGTTTAGGAATGAACCTGCTCAATCATGTGGGAAATAATGTCCAGTCTCCTGAAAGAGAGGTAGTTCAAGAGAAGCTTGATGAATTAACTGATTTATTATTGGCAAGCAGAGATAAAGATCCTAGTAGTAAAGAAGAAGATGCTGCAAATTCTCTTCTCAATCTAAATGAGTCTCCTGAAGAAAATGAGAGGAGAAAAGAAATTGTTACTAAAGGAACCACTGGAACCTTTTCTAGTGAACCTAAAGCTGAAGGAATTAGATTAAGTAAAGAAACCACCGTCAAAGAGAAGAACTTGAGGCAAGCAAAGAGTCGCCCTGCTTCCACTAAGAAAGTTGTGGACGACAGTGCAATTGCAGAAGCTAAAAATGTTACCATGGGGCCATCACTGCATGATGAAGACAAGTTTGGTGAAAAAGTTAGTGATGCTGTCAAAAATGGCAAAAGTGTTGATGGAAAAACCAAGAGAAGCATTCAACCAGTGGGTCCAGATGGTGTTCTCAAGAACATACAAGGTGGAAATGGTCCTCTCGAAACTTCAGAAAGTGCTGAGCTTCCCATGTCTGAGGTACTTTTGGACAAACGCAAAAACCTTCCAAAATCCAAGAGGAGGTCTTTGGAAAACCATGGAAGCGAAAATGGTAATACAAAGCTTATTGTCAAAAGAGTTCCTGAACTTGAATTTGAAGATAAGGAACCGCCAAATGGGGACAGCTTGATCGAAATTGAAGGAAAAAAATTAAGAAGCAGCTTGGTAAATTCTTCTAAGATATGTGATAAAGGAACTCAAGGGGAGGCAACATCTAATTCACATCAAATTCAATTACAGGGTGAACATGAGAACTTGAATCTTCTGGAGAATTCCAAAAATGTGGTTCAAATAAAAAAAAGGAAAAACTCGAAATCGAGAAGAAACATGTTGCTTATGACAGAACTAAATCAGAAATCAGAGCACGACAAATATCTAGAGGCTAGTCATCAACTGGATGAAGACAGAGAAGCAATAGTTACTGGTTCTTCTTGTAAAAAGTACACTCTGAGTGATGAATTGATAGTTCCTGTTAAGCAATCTGAGGAGGATGCTAGCAAGGAGAAACATGTTGATAAAACTGGTGAAATGAAAACTCAAGATGAGAACTTTACTTCTGAGGTTTTGAAGCACTATGAAGATACTGTGTCTGAAGCTCTTAGTTACAAATCCCGGACAAAGTCAAAAGCGAAGAGAACTCTTAGGACAACCAAGGAAGGTGCACACCAAAAGCTTGACAGTATAGAGAATCTTGAAAATATTCACTCTACTGATCTGCAAATAGATGATGCCCAAGCATTGGATAAAAAAGGTAATACAAGCATAGACATGGCTCATAATTTGATTTATGATGAGAAAGTGGTAAAGGACATATCCATGAAGATAGAAGCACCAGTAAATGAGAAAATAGACGGCCATTTGTTGTCACCTATTGGTGAAAATCATTCTATCATTAATGAGGAAGATGGATTGATTAAAAGGCGGAAGCGTAAGTCCAAAACAGTGAAGGGGGATGCTAATTTTGTAGACTCAGGAACATCTGTTCCAAAGGATGTATACTTTAGGTCTGATGTTGCAAATAAAACTAATGGGTCAGATGATGAGGATAAGGAATCAGTGTCAGGCAAAAATGATAAGAGCCACTTGCTTGATCTTCTCCTGCCTGAGGCTTCTCAGCCTGCTGAACCTGAAGCAGAACTAGTAATGAAAGAGAGTAGCGTGGAAGACCCACTAAAACAAAATGCTGATGACCAGTTGGAGAGTGGCAGTAAATCCACAGAAAATTTGCCAGGTAGAGAGCCTATTCAACAATCAAAACATTCTAGGAAGAAGATTCTGCCAGGTATTGGAAGAGAAAGTAAGAAAGCTGTTGCAAATAGACATAAGGCTTCAAGGGCAAAAAACTTCTCCCTGGAGAATTCTTGTAATAACACAGAAGACTTAGAGGGAGCGGTTTATACTAGCCATCAGGGCACACGCATTCCTGCACGCATCAATCCTTACTCTTTAGCTGGAAGAAAGCCGCATGATAAGGGATTTGGGACAGTTATTAATCAATCTAACCAGAAGGAAGGTGCTTTAGCTGACTCTGATTCAATTTTCCGAAGCACCGGAAGCGAGAGCTCCCATGAATTTGGCGAAGGCAATAAGTCAGACTCTGCCACCAAGAGTCCTGATGATTCATCAGCATATTCTAAGGAAGATACACTAAAATCAAGAAAATTGCCAAATCTGAACTCCTCCCTAGTTGGTATTTCATGTAACTTGTCGCATATTACATATTAGATTTATAATCAAGCACTTTCCTTATCTACACTTTTAATTGACGGATAGTGAGATGGAGTGAACTTTCAAGGACTAGTGCTATTATTAATGTAAGCTGTAAAAGGATAAAATATTTTTAAATGATTATATGAAGTACATGTTAGAGCCAGAAGTATTTATAAACATTTGATACATGTGATATAAATACATTTGAATTACCAATTGAAGATTAACTTTTATGATTGGAAAACTTAATATGCTTGTTGCCACACTCTGTTCCTGCTTTGTTTGCAGGGTCTGTGCAACATGTTACACGTAAGGGAATGAGCACGGCCCGTGGCGATAATATTTGTCTCTCTCAGTAAGTCTTCTGACCTTTTGCTTTACACTTTCATTTGTTAGGCTGTTATGTAGATATTCAAGTTGTGGTTATTGTATCATATTTACAACAGTATATATGATCATGATAACGCTTTCAGAAAATTCCCCTCTTTTCCATCTCAATAATATAAAATCATGCTTACCCTTTGATCCTTTTCTGGTGTTTTTGGCCTATTTCCATTACGAGTCAAGAGTCCATATTTCATGGATGAAAGAAATTTGTCTGCAGCATTTGATACTCATTTCTTTTATCGTATGACTTTATTTAAAATTTTTTTTTCTTAACAGAGCCACATCTGGAAAAAGGCCGTTGGAACAGATCTTGAAAAACTCCAGCAGTCACAGAAAAGCAAAGATAATGGCATCTCAGTCAATGCTTGATACTGCACAGAGTGAGCATTCTGATTATGTACCAGACAGTCAAGCCGCCATTGCTTTATCTGTTCCCCTGTCCCAGCCCTAACTTCCAAATTTTCGCTGCTTTTAAGTTTCATGCAATTTTGTATCAACATCGAATTAAACATAATGCATCTGACTTAAGGTGTATTATGTGCCTGAATGCTGCATGTAACGAAGTCGCCGCACCATAGAAAACCATATATCTTGAGCATGTTAAGATAGCTTTGTTCAAAGTGATAGACTTGTGTGTGTGTGTGTGTGTGTGTATGTGTGTGTGTGTTTGATAATTAAAATGAAATGTTAGAAATATTAAATTGAGTTAAAATTTTATAATTATCTTTATTATTTATTTTTTAATTTATCTATGTGGATTTTGATAGTAAAATTCATTAAATTGATTTAAATATGCGGTTTAATTTGTGTACGTAAGGCACATAGTGTGAATTTGATCATAGATTAATTGTTTAACCAACATCAAAATGGTAAAAAATGTTTATAGAAGTTTATAAGCTTAGTTAATAATTTAATTATGGTAATTTTTTTTAAATGATAAATAGTTATGATAACTAAGCCATAATGGCAATGGAAATATTTACAGCCCATGAATGCACTTCAACTTACAAATCAAATAAGAACGGAAATACCCATACGAGCCTTAAACAAAGATTTTCTTTAATTTGCAAATCTAATAATAACGGAAAACGCTGCAGAGACAATTCGCCGTTGAAACTCGCAAGGAATTAAAATTACGATAACTTGGTATAGTTATTTCAATCACAATAAATGAATATTACCAAGTTATGGTCTAACTTCTAATTTCCTTCTTGCCCTGTCGGGCATGAATGAATAAGGCAAATGAAATTCGATACAAGTATTTCTTTGTTGAGTCAAAATTACAATACACGCTGATTTTGAAATAATTGAGTAAAAATCAAGGGCCATGAATATGCCGACTCAAAATTGATCCATCTATGTCCAGGTTTGTTCTACCTGGTTATTGATGCTCTGCTTCTAATGTCTTTCACAGTACATAATACGATGATGTAACAATTCTGCAGCTTAACACTTAGTTCAGGTTAGTACCCAGTGGAGCTGTTACAAAACAACAGTTGCTGTACAGAGCAAGATATACTATAAGGGATTATGATACTACGAAGTTGACCAAGCCTGGTTCTTGGTTCTTGATGGTATGATTTAGTCGACATTTTCCTCAGTTTGTGAAGGATATATTTCTTTTCTATCAAATGGTTGTCCCCTCCTAGGAACATCTGCCAAGTCACAGAACTCGGACATGATTTTCCTGGTCTTGACAACTTTCTTCTTCTCAAGAGGCCGCGGTCCTAAAGCATTTGCATCGATAGAAGCACCATAAGACCTTGCAGAAAGCAAGACCGAGTCGTATACCCTAGAGGAAAGCTGCAAACCTTCCTTTTGGGCCCTCACATATATCTCATAAGCAAGTCTCGGCTTCCCATCTTTAGCCAGAGCCTCAGTTACCATCTCGTAAGTTACCTCATTTGGTGTTATGTTTTGAAGCTTCATTCGGTTAAACCACTCAAATGCTGTGCCACCTTCACCCTTCTTTGTACATCCAGTGATAATTGCATTGAAGGTCACAACTGTTGGCTCAACTCCACGAGAAGTCATCTCGCGAATAACAGAGTCAACTAAATCGTACTGCCCACGTCCAACATAGACAGAGATAAGTATCGTGTAAGCATAGAGATTAGGTTCTACACCAACCTTGCACATATGCTCCCACACTTTTAGAGCCTCGTCATATAGCTTGCCTTTTTCAAGGGCACTAAGCAATGCACCATAAGAAATGACTGTTGGCTTCTCTCCTTGCTCCACCATTCTTCTAAATATTTGCACGGCGGCTGCAGTCTCTGATGCCTTTGAACAAGCCACAAGAACTGCATTCCACTCTCGACTCCCTGGCTTTAAACCTTTATCTTGCATTTTGTTCAGAAGCCTCACACCCCATTTCCAAATTCCTCGTTTCTTGGCTGCTGTAAGCAAAACATTAAAATGAGAAAGAATAAGTTCATAAGAAAGGTTATTGGGTTGCGGCCCTTTGTCCAATAGGTCCTCATAAATCTCAAGTGCTGCCCACCATTTCTTAGCCTTTCCCATTAGCCATATCAGATGATTGCACACAGACAAGTTAACTTTGCTCTCCTGCTCACGTATTCGTCTATACAGTTCTCTTGCAACAGCATAATGACCCTCATTAGTGCAGGCCCAGACAAGTTTCTCATAGTCTGATTGACCAGGCTGAAGCCTGGCTTTATCCATCTCCCCAAGAAGCCTCAAGATTTTAGAGGTAAAGAGGTCACCCTGCACAAGCCACCGCCGCATAACTTGATAGCAAATACGAATTGTGAACTTTTCAAGTTGAACAATCTCATTTCCCCAGTCTTCTTTGCGGTCTTTACCTATGTCTCCCTTTTGATATTTTTCCCGTGTTTCAATAAAAAAATCAAGAGCACCCTGCCCGTCCTCCATCCTTCGATAAGCCAATAACACGGTTGAATACGACACCGGAGATGGCAGAAGACCTTTGTCAGGAATTTTTAAAAAAATGTTAAGAGTCTTTTCAGGCTCTTCTTGTTCCAGATAAATTGACATCAAAGTGTTGTAGGTTACAATATTGGGAGCAACTCCATCTGCATCCATATCTTCCATGATCTTATCAACAAGACCAAATTGTTTACTCTGTTTCACAGCACCCAGTAGACTATTATATATGAACAAATTAGGACCAGTTTCACCGTTTTTAGCTAGTTTCTTTTTCTTCAGCCATTCAACAATGGCAAGTGCAGGATCCAGGTTTTTTTCTGCACCAAAGCCTCTAATCATAGATGAAAACACACGAAGAGGTACTTCTTTCCTATCTTTCAGAACCTCTCCTACTTCATCAGCGCTTTTAGCGAACCTTAAACTCCATGCAAGTGCTCGAACATCAACCCTCAGAGAATTGTCTTCATTCGATTCTCTTCCATCTTTGACATTTTTGACAAACCCAGTACCCTCTTCATCTAAATCATTTGTCTGTTTATTATTTGCTTCTTCAATTCCAGAGACCTTCCTATCTGAAATCTCATAAAAAACATTCTCAGATTCAAGTTCACCTCGTCTGTCATCCCCTCCTGCTGTCTCATGCCTAAGTCCTGACACCAGACCAACTAAAACATTGCAAGTGCTACTTAACTTTTCGCTACAGGCACGACCACTATGTATTGGCTTTAGAAATACATCAAACAGTTGACATTCAACAGAAAAACGCAAACTATGCTGGCCTACACCTTTCATACGATAACTTCCCAATGATCTCGAACTGCATACAACAAAAAAACCAGGGGAGCCACAACAGACGCCATTCCCAGCTTCCCACCCTTTCTTCCTCCTCCTTTCCCGCATACAAGGCACAGAAAAGTTAGAAGCCAAGGCATGCATTTCCAAAAGGTCACATTTGAAAGACAAGCAACTCAGTGATTCCATAGTCAAAGAGACCCACCTCTACCTCAAACAACCACATGAAGAACCCTCAATCCATCACACAAAGTTGTCGGTCTTCAACCAAATTGCAAAATACTTATTGATAAATGAAGTTCAGCTAGAAGCTCAAGCTAGCATACAGCCAAGAACACCACAGACAGAATCTATGTTGTTGACAGGATGAGAGAATGAATCTAATACAATTAATTACCTGAGATAGACAGAAAACTGGAGGAGACGGATGCCACACACAGCCTTTGGCAGAGAAGAGAAGATAGACCCATGGGAGAACCAAGGAGAAGGTTCCCTCGATGACCGGGTACTCGGACCTCTTTCGACGTCCGAACCCGATACCAAATTTCTAAGGGTTTGACCGAGTTTGCATGTCCGATACCATACGACGTGTCTGGTACGCCGCATATATTTGGAAGCTGTGTGTTGTGAGGATGAACATTAAACAGATATATAAAAATAACTCTTTCCAAAATAAAAAAAGACATAAAATAATCCGTCATTTTTTAATAACAAAAAGCCATAACAACCATGTTAATAAGTATCAATAAAAAAGAACCTATTGTGCTAGTTGCATTCGTTTAACAATAATGTACATGCATGGTGATCCAATCAATCGTCCAAAAAAAAAAAAAAATTGATTAGCCCTCTCTCAAATGGTAAGCACATATTGATCAGTATGGCCAGATTTACTTGTTACAGAAGAAAGAGGAAAACTAGGACGATGATGATCTTCTTCTTAATAATAACCTACACGCGTACATTTACGTTGATGATCTTATTGACATAGAGGAAGAGGTCAAGATCGCAAGAGATCTGGAACAAGCCCGTGTAATTGAACTTGTAGTCCTCCTGAACATCATATTCGTCGTCAACATTATCCAAGAGCAGCAACCGGAATAGTTGATGGCTGAGGTTCTCCACCGGCACTTCCACCCTTGTCTTCATCTCCTCCTGATCTTCCTCTCCCACCAGGATCGCCACCAACGACTCGCCTTCCTCCGATGGCGATTGTGAAGGCGGCGTTCTCTTGCTACATACATGGCAGGCCATGATCGCGATGCCAATCGGAAACAGTCGAGCGTGAAGCAAATGGAAGTTAAGGGATGGATCAAGAGGAGTAGGTGATAAACGAGTATATATGTATATATGGAGTATATAGATGAAAATCTCACCACAAACTATTTTTTTATAACACACAAATCCACTTGTCACGTCGTCCACATCCAAACGAATATCTAGCAACTAGCTAGCCTACAATCTCCACATAAGGGCTTACGTCAAAATTCATATTATCCAAATTATTATATTGCTGTTTTTTTTTATTATAATGCATGGAGATCAATTAGACAAGAGCACTTTTGCGTATAAAAAAATAAAACGTCTTTTGTATTCATTATTGAAAAGTTTTTGAGTACTATTTCAAGAGGTGCACAATCAAGTTATAATTAATATTTTAAGCATATAAAATAATAGATTTACAATTTTCTTTTTTCTTAATATATGAATCAGCAAAAAACAACTAACTACGTTAATTAGCGCCACGTACTTCACTAATTTATTTGCAATTTTTCCTTTTTCTAATTAATATTTGAATTACGTGTAAACAAATTATACTTATTTTTAAATGTAACCATGATTAATAGCATAAAGAGACTTACTTTTATATTAATATCATAGAAAACTAATTCTTAAAAATATTAGTAATTATTTTTTAAAATAAAAATAATGAATTATCTATTCAACTTTAATAAATTTTTTTGGAATACAATGATTTCATATAAACATTAAAATAAATATAATGTTTTGCTAGAAATAAGTAATAATCTTAATTAAGTACATATTAACAAGTAAAAAAATTTATTTGAGTAAAGTTTAATAATTAAATGGAATTTATCATTTAAGATTTTTAATCCAGACATAATTATGTTATAGGTTTTATTAATAATAAATAAATAGTAATTCTAATTTATATTAAAATCCTAAATTAAGTTTATAGTATTAAGTAACAAAACTTTATTTTGAATAATATAATTGTAAATATATAGGTAAATTTTACCAATTTATTAAAATTCTAATTTAGATAGAATTAAACCCTAAAGGTTCCTAAAAATAATAATAAATTTAAATTAAGTAAATATAGATGAACACATAAAATTATTGTTGGATATATCATCAACCACAATGTAAGGAAGGTTCAACGAAGATAAAAAATGTTATGTACTTTAATATAAGAGGATTAATATTTAGATTGTATTTATTTTCAAAATTAAATCAAATACGATATAAACTCACCATAATTAGTAAAAAATCTAATTTGAGTACTAATAGGCTCTATTAATTAATCATTAAGTATGAGTAAATTAGCATCTATTGACTTAATTAAATTTCAATAGAGTAGCTTGCGGACAAGTAATTTTATATAGGCCACATTCTCATGATAAGACTTTTTGATCTAACAAATATTGTTTGACAGGAAATGCACCTACCAATTAGTCCTCATTACTCTTATTTTTAATAAAAAAAATGTCCTCATTACTCTTATTATAAAAATTCCTAAAAATAAAATTTCCATTCTTCGCTTGAGAATTATTCTTATTCTTGATAAAAATTGTTATATTTTCCTTAAAAAAAATTGTTATATTCATTGTTAAAGAAAAACAAATATTTTTTCAAATTCAATAAATATTCACTATTTTTTAGAAAATAATAATTGATCATAATTTATTATATTTGTCTAATATGTATATATATATATATATATATATATATATTAGTATTAAATATATTATTAAAAAATTTCAAATATATCATTGCACATTGTGATGGTCTTTGATTAATATAGGATAAAATCCAGTGATCAAGATCCTTTGAGGTTATGGAATATTGATGACCCATTGTGTGAACTTCATATCTTAAATCCTCAAGTTATCATTAAAAATAAAAATTTAAAGCAAAATTGGGATTTTATTAAAGATTTTTCTATGCACATAGAAGAATTATCTAAAACATGATTAATTCGTCTTAATAATTATCCATAAATCTCTTACTTTTATAGTATAGAATCATATAGAGATTTTTCGTAACAAATTTCGTATGGTTATTGACTATAAAAGATTAAATAATAATACAGTAGATAATACTTATAATAACCTAGATCATGACTATCTCGTAAGTTATATCCAAGATGCAAGATATTTTAGCAAATTTGACCGTAAATTAAATTTTCATTAAATTAAGATGACTGGACCTTTTATACCTTAGATTGCATTTATTGTTCTACTTGATCATTATGAATAGCTCATAATGGCTTTTTGATAAAAAAAATGCTCAAACAATATTTCAAATAACATGTCACATGTACTGATCTACCACTGTTCTAAAAATTTGATCATCCTTTATATATTATTCTTTTCTCCTCGTACATATATAAATTACAACCATTTCTTGGATGTAACCCTGCATTCGTAATTTTAGAATCCCATCAAAGCACGTATGTATACATAATTTAATAGGAAAGAGTAGTATGAAATCGATCAACAAAATAAGGAAAACTTCATTAATCTCCCATTTGATAATACATATTGCCGGCAATTCTAGATAGTTACAAAAAAAAGGCAATAACACAACTACTAATTTCCACTTTGTACGTAGCTTCAAACACCAAGTCATTAATAGGAAGGTTACCAAAAAAAAAACAAAGGAAGGCTATTATATTTGTATATGTTTTGAGTAAAAATTAAGATTTTTAATTAGAACTCAATCGACAGGGATTTCTAATTACTTATATGTAATCGTATATATTCTCCTTTTATTTAAATATAAGTATTAAGAGCCTATAAGATATTGCTAATTGTCATGAGAACTAAATAATATAAATAAGCTTAAGGACTAAATTCTTCATTTTAAGTTTTAACGTGCACCCACTCAATAATATAAATAAACTTAAGGACTAATTCATGTCTCCGTGACGTGAACGAAGAGTATCAAGAGGCCATGTATTACAATAACCAGGTAAGACTCGTATAATGTGCGGGCTATTGATGATTAATTTCAGTAAATTAGTTAAATGTGAGTCATTCTTTTTTAAAAAAAAATTGAACATGGTACATTATTTTGAAAAAAAATGATAATTTAATTATGTGTTACTCTCAAACCACTGAAATCAATTGTTTATAATTTAATAAATTGTCACGTATGTGATCATGAGGTTGATTACTGCAATTAAATACAAAACGATAAAAAAAAAGACAGATTTCACTTCTTGAAGTAACCCCCCATTACTTACTTTCACAACAAAATAAACTCTTAATGTTGAAATGTGAAACACGCAATCAAAACAACCATAAATTTTAGCCCAATCTACAGATTACTTTTAGATGAATCATATCGAATAATATTTGTAGTCACAGTTCAATTTATACTTGGTTCTGCATCAATTTTGATCGAGAATACAATCACGGCAAAATTGAGGAATGTCATAACTTTAAAATCATACTCATTAAAGGGCATAATGAAAGCCTAACAATACATAGAATTTCTCCAACAAATAATATATTAAAAATACAAATGTTCAAAAATTTAACGTCAAGACTATGAGTGTGTAATAAATAATACAATATATCTAAATACTAAAAGAGAGAGAGAGAGAGAGAGAGAGAGAATAATTGGCCCAAAAAAATATAATGAAGATCAATTTTTTATTAACTTATTAAACTGAACATACGTCCTCACATCCAGAAAAAACATGAAGCCCATTTCTAATAAGCATAGCTTGACCCCAGAGTAAACATAGCCTGAAATGATGTTTAATTAGCAATGGAGCAAGACATGCAGTTTTATTATTGATAAATAATACCTAAAACAACAAAACTTCCTGTAAAATACTCAACAATTAAACTTCCTTATACTTTCATGATTATCTCGAGTCCGGAACCACCATAGAAAAATTTATTAGTACAATTTCACCGCTTAAGCTACAAACTCATTACTGTAATAATATTTTTTTAGTAACATACAGTCTTTAGCTGGCTTGTAACTTTATAACAAAATTAAAATTAAATAAATTAAAAAATGACAACCTAACTTGGAATCAATGTATATCATCTACAAATCTAACATTATAAAAACTAGGGGGTAAAAAATGACTCCACGAGTTTTGGGTGACAATCTGAATGAGTTACGGGTTAGTTAAAATTGTTGTTAATTGTCAATACCATTGGCACTCAGTCCATCCTAATTGTCATTTTCCACCTTCCCATGCTTCGCTCCAGCCATCTACTCCATGGTCAACCCCTTCCATATTATAGCCCCTTAATATAAGCACAACCCAGACAAGAAAAATTTGGCCTGCATTATGTTCCTTTTTAATTATTACATTTATGATTTGTAAGAGGAGTTTGTCTACCTTTACATACATCTATCTAACACATATTATGCTCCTTCCCATTTATCACTATTATGACTTATGTTAAGAGGAGTTGTTCCACCTTTGCTAACATTCACAGGAACAGTATTGAAAAGTACAACACAAGTTTTAATCCGCAAGCGAGCGTAATAATTGAACTAAACACTTCAAACAATATGAGTTGGAACAATCGAGTGGAAAGTATGCTCACAAGCACAGTGTAGTACACATTCCTCCAAGCCAAAAAAATAAATCTATTAATGCATCCAAACAAAACACAGAAATGAGAAAACCAGTTGATCCATCCAGACTGCAATAATATAGCAAAGAAAGGTGCAATAACTAAGTATTTAAATAAAATAAAAATAAATAACCAATAAAAATTGAGAATAGCAGTAAGATCAATAATTAGTAAATTAAGATATTGAAACCATAATCAGCGCCCTTTCATTACAAGATATTAAGCAAATCAATTACATCTTGAAAGGCAAAAATAAGAAAAAAAAAGTTCAATATAGTTCAAAGGCAAATGCCCAAACTATTATGATAACAAAAAAACTATTTCAAGTTGAAATCAGATGTTCAAAGATGTTACAATAAATATATAGTAGACTCAAAACACGGTTCTACCAATAACTTTTGCTATAACTTGTGTCTTTACACACTTGTGTGGAAGATCCATCAATGGCATCAATAGATTATACATTCGCTAGTTGTGGAACGATTGTAATGCTCCAAACATTAACCTCTAGATTTATTGACACAAAAAAAAACATTTTCTAAGGGAGAATGATGAACTGTAACCATTCATTAACTAAAATATGAAAAATGACACAAAAGAAGATATTTTATAATGAAAAATTAATAATATGAATGACATCCTTTCCAAGAATAAAATCAGGATTGAGTAGTGTTTTGTTGGATCAGCCGATGATACAATTAAGCACAAGTGTTGGGTCGTTTTTTTTTTGTTGTCACTAAAAAAATTGGTGACAGTCACGGGTCTGTCAATATAATTCTTCATGGTGAAAGACATGTTCTTTTAGGGTCACTAATTGAGCACTCCGAAAACACAACTGGGGAAACTTATATTGCATGGTATGGTTGGCACAATTGGCAAAAAAAAGAAAAAAAAAATCCGTATAATCATAACTAACATAGAATTGGCAAGTGTATCAACACATTAGAAGTCGACCTAAGAACGTAGTTAAATCGAGAAGAATTGAAGAGACCTTTTTTGCTGCATATCAACAATCGCCAACAACAATATCATGAGATATTGACAATACAGGCAAAATAAATTTCATTTTGCTTGATGGTTTCGTTTATGCAAGCCGGAAGACAATTGTTCCGACCAATAACTGGCCGATGAAACTACAATCAAATTTTGTCGGGGAGAAACTAGATTTCATCATTATCAGTACTAACCTCTAATGCAAAACATTTTTTTTCGTGAGAGCCCCTCTTCATATCATATGTTTCAGAGGAAACAATCAACCACAATGAAATATTTCATGTACAAAGTAAGAGGACAGAGAGACGTATGTAACACAAATAGTACAAATCTCCAAACCATATTAATATTTATGGTTCATCGAATGACCTCTTTATATGGAAGTTGCTAGCTTATCCAAATTGAATAATGAAAACCTACAGAGATTTAGAGGTTGAAATTTACTGCCCACAATAATATACAGAGATGAGCATGTTAAAAAAAAACTCAAAAGAAAAGTAAGAAATCAAGGAAGCTGCAATGGGGTGGTCGGTATCATATGATAGATAAAATTATAATATTGGTAGATGATACCGGAAAGGGGAGTAACAACAAAAAAAAGAGGGCGGGGGAGGCGCAGAAGATGCGTTTCATGTGCATTATCAAGACGAATATATTCATGGTTGAAAAGAATCTAAGCGAACATTTCCCTCGGAAACATCGAAACGCATCCTCCGTTGAATTGAACGGCAGAAGAATGTGACGACAATCACAAAATAATGTACATCGCCAAAGCCTTCGCTTCAAGACAAGGAGTCGTGTTGTTCGTGATCTAATTCAGTCCTGTTTCGTGAGCATTTTAGTTGATGTCCTTTGTACAAATGTGCGAATGCATATCACCCCCTTTTCCCCAATCCCCATTATTCATGAGCTTAGATTTCTGCCATTTATGTACTTTGGACGCACTCTTGATAATGTGTTCAAGGTGCACGTTAGAAAATATAAATCAATATTGGACCGAGCACCTACTGCATCAAGGCTTGACAAACATTCCAACGATGAGCTATTACCGTTAGAAAAGGTCAAGACTAGCTTGTTTAAATTAAGATGTGGTACCTTATATTAGAGGCCAAATCATTCGCTAATTGTGACATCAAATGGATCTTGGCCTGCCTCAACCACTCCACCATGGCTCCATTTGATGTCCATTCCATTAAATCTTTGAGCCACCAAACAAAACCCACCAATCGGCTATCAAAACAAACACTTATGCTCCAATGCATGATACAAAAACCTGCCCAGGAGTGGCAGAAGCAAACGGTTAAAACAGCCGGCAAGAATCATGTTGATACCTTAGTCTTCACCACCATGTGGCCTTGCCAAATGAACAACCTCCTAGTGCACATAAACACCAGGTAGATATAGCTGTGTGTGTGTGTGTGTGTATAAATATAAATGTATACCATTCTTCACCCTCTAAGGAGTTCAAAGCAACATGGGCACTAATCAGAAGAAGGCAGATCATCCTTCCCTCTTTCAACTGTTTAGATTTGCCGATGGAGTGGACAAATGGTTAATGTTCTTGGGCACCCTTGGTTGTATTGGAGATGGCCTCATTATGCCAGTCAATATGTCCATACTTGGTGGCCTGGTTGACATATACGGCGCTTCGGATAGCTCTTTCAACTACCATGTTGTAAACAAGGTAATTGGTGATCACAATGCTAGGTTGAAGATTGCATTTTTTGATTGATTGATTCATGCTAAACTTTTTTTTTTTTTGGTATTGCAGTATGCTTTCATTTTGATGATTGTTGCCGTTGCTATCGCCTTTGCAGCATTTGTCGGTAAGTATCGATGTATCAAATGCGATGTACCTAAAAATATTTTCGACTAAAAGTGATAAATTTGGGAGCATGCACGGAGAACTCACTTTGAAGTTCTTAAAATGAGGCAGAGGGAGTATGCTGGACAAGAACTGCAGAGAGGCAGATATCTTGCATGAGAATGGAGTATCTGAAATCTGTTCTACGCCAAGATGTTGGCTACTTCGACACTAGCGCCGCCACCTCCAGCACCTACGACGTCGTCACTGCCATCTCTACGGATGCCAACACCATTCAAGACGTCCTAAGTGACAAGGTCCTTCCTTCTCCTCTTCGCTGATAATCACTTGAGGGCACTTCAGACAAAGTAGTTGACCATCTGAAGTTCATTCTCTGCAATACCCAATTAAACAACGCAAACTCGGATTTTTGAATGAGTTATATGTCCATATTCATCTTCGTGCTAAGTGATTAGTTATAAAACATGCAACCCAGTGTTACCCAAAATCCAATGTAACGAGATCAATCTGATTAGTAAAATATATATATGTGCAGATTCCCAACCTTCTATCCAACATCTCGGCTTTGGTCTTCTCTCTAGCTTCTGCATTCTACCTTTCATGGCGCCTTGCCTTGGCTGCTCTTCCTTTCTCTCTAATCTACATAGTCCCCGGCGTTGTCTTCGGCAAGTTCATGATGGACATTGCCATGGAGATGAAGGACTCGTACGGTGTCGCCGGTGGGATAGCAGAGCAGACCATCTCTTCCATTAGAACAGTGCTAGCTTATGTCGGAGAGAACAGGACTTTGCGGAGGTTCAGTGAGGCACTTGAGCTGAGCACTAGGCTTGGAATTAAGATGGGATTGATGAAGGGGATGGCCATTGGGAGCATGGGGATGATATTTGCAGTGTGGTCTTACCAGGCTTGGATTGGAGCTATTTTGGTCACTGAAAAGGGAGAAAGTGGTGGCCATGTCTTCATCGCTGGGATTTGTGTCATCTATGGAGGGTTGTAAGTAATCTGCTGTCAATTTTCTTATTCCTCTTTCATCTTACAACTAGATGTTAGATATATAAAATGTTATCTACCATATTTGTAAATTGAACTTTTTTGTTATGGTAAATCATCCTATTTACGACATAATTTGATCTTGTTTGATGGCTTGAATATATCAGAGCTATCATGATGGCACTTCCAAACCTTACACCCCTGGCTGGAGCTATGGCTGCTTCTACGAAGATATTCTCGATGATCGATCGAAAACCAGAGATTGATTCCCAAAGTGAGAAAGGATTGGTTCTTGGTGAAGTGGAGGGGAATTTAGAGTTCAGGAATGTGAGCTTCAACTATCCATCAAGACCTGACACCAAGGTTCTTCACAATTTCAGTCTGAGGTTGGGGTCGGGAATGACGGTGGGGCTTGTCGGCGGCAGTGGATCCGGCAAGTCCACCTCCATTTCTTTGCTCCAGAGGTTTTATGATCCTGTCAAGGGTGACATTTTGCTAGATGGTACTAACATCAAGAAGTTCCAGCTCAAGTGGTGGAGGTCTCAGATGGGATTGGTTAGCCAAGAACCAGTCCTCTTTGCTACTTCAATTAGAGAGAACATTTTGTTTGGCAATGAAACTGCTTCAATGGACCAAATTGTAGCGGCTTCCAAGGCTGCAAATGCCCATGATTTCATCACAAAGCTTCCTGATGGCTATGAAACTCAGGTACATATATCTCAAGTTACCAACAAAGACTGTCATGCTTTGGTGAAAATTGTTTATTATAATTACCATGATCATGCTATATCCTAAAACAGGGATGGTGTGAACGATGATGATAATGACAAAGCTTTTCCTAATGCAAAGCAGCAATGACCACCAACTTGGTTGTTTTGATTATCAGGTTGGGCAATTTGGATTCCAAATGTCTGGAGGCCAGAAGCAGAGGATTGCAATAGCAAGAGCCCTCCTAAAGGACCCAAAAATCCTGCTACTAGATGAAGCAACAAGTGCACTGGATGCACAATCTGAGAGAGTTGTTCAAGATGCTCTAGACCAAGCTTCAGTGGGAAGAACCACCATAATCATAGCCCATCGTCTATCCACTCTTCGCAACGCCAACAAGATTGCTGTCCTCCAGTCAGGAAAGCTCATTGAATCGGGCACCCATGATCAGCTCATGCAGATGAACAATGGAGAAGGTGGTGCTTATGCTCGAATGGTTGAGCTCCAGCGGTCTGTAGGAGTTCCGGTGGCCCCTTTCCGGCGGGCTCCGGAGACTCCTCCCAACCTTCATATGAGAGGCAACATGAGGAGCCCCTATAGCAGTCCTTACAGCAGTGCAAGGCCAAGCAAATACAACAGCCCTGCTCACTCGTTTACACAGGAATATTCAAGCCAAACTAGTGAAGTTCATGAAGAAGACTGCAATGTCTATACTCCTCCCCCTCCATCCCAATGGAGATTGCTGAAGATGAATGCACCAGAGTGGAAGAATGCCATTTTGGGGTGTCTAGGAGGAATGGTATATGGAGGGATTCAGACCATTCACTCATTCTGCATGGGGGCTGCTCTTTCGGTGTACTTCCTTGATGATTTTCACCTCATTAGATCAAGAACCAGGTTCTACTGTTTTGTGTTCTTGACAATCGGGCTTGTAACTGTAGCAGCCAATGTGGTTCAGCACTACAATTTTGCCATAATGGGGGAGAGATTGACCAAGCGGATCAGGGAGAAGATGCTGGGGAAGATGCTGTCGTTTGAGATCGGCTGGTTTGATGTTGATGAGAATTCAACCGGTGCCTTGTGTGCAAGAATTGCCACAGACGCCAATGTGGTCCGGTCACTGGTCGGGGATCGGTTGTCACTGCTGCTTCAGGTGTCTACCACGGCTGTCACAGCCTTTGCCACAGCCTTAGTGGTGACATGGAGGCTGGCAATTGTCTTGCTAGCAGTTCAGCCGTTGTTGGTTGTAAGCATTTATCAGAGGAGCAAGCTGATGAATAACATGTCAGAGAAAGCACAAAAGGCTCAAACAGAGGGAACCCAATTGGCTAGTGAAGCTGTGGTGAATCATAGAACCATCACAGCATTTTCATCTCAGACGAGGATACTAAACCTCTACAAAGAAGCACTAAAGTTTCCAAAGAAAGAGAGCGTCAAGCAGTCCTGGTATGCGGGAATTGGCCTCTTTGTCTCCCAATTCTTGACCGTCGGAAGCATAGCTCTCACATTTTGGTATGGTGGGAGGTTGATGATACAAGGAAAGACCAACTCTAAGTCACTGTTTGAGGCATTCTTCATCTTGATGAGCACTGCCAAGCTCATAGCAGATGCAGGAACCATGAGCTCGGATTTGTCTAGAGGAGGCAATGCAGTTAGTTCAGTTTTTGCAGCTCTGGACAGAGTAAGTGAGATTGAACCAGATGATCCAAATGGGATTAAAGCCAGGAAGGGTATCAAGGGCCAAGTAGAAATGAAGGACGTGTTCTTCGCTTACCCGGCAAGGCCTGAGCAAATGATCTTCAAAGGGTTGAGCCTCAGGATTGATGCCGGAAAGACAGTGGCTCTGGTCGGACAGAGTGGTTCTGGCAAATCTACCATTATTGGACTGGTAGAGAGGTTCTACGACCCCTTGAAAGGGACTGTAGAAATTGATGGACGTGACATCAAAAGCTACAACCTGAGGCAGCTAAGATCCCACATTGCACTGGTGAGCCAAGAGCCTACTCTTTTTGCCGGCTCTATCCGCGAAAACATTGCCTACGGCAAAGAAGACGCAAGTGAATCTGAGGTGAGAGAAGCTGCCATTCAAGCAAATGCCCATGAATTCATCAGGTATGGACTACAATCCCCTCATCGATTTCTAGCTCTTCTTCTCTTCTTTTTCCAACTAACACATGAAAAATGTGCAGCTCAATGAGGGATGGGTATGATACTTATTGTGGGGAAAGAGGAGTTCAATTGTCAGGAGGGCAGAAGCAAAGAATAGCGATTGCTCGGGCAATACTGAAGAAACCATCCATTCTGCTGCTGGACGAGGCCACCAGTGCACTGGATAGTGTTTCAGAGAGCTTGGTTCAACAGGCATTGGACAAGATGATGGTCGGCAGAACTTGTATTGTGGTAGCCCACCGCCTCTCCACCATCCAGAAGGCTGATAGCATTGCAGTCGTCAAAAATGGCACGATTGCAGAGAGCGGTTCTCACTCTGACCTGCTTGCCCTGGGCCGGAGAGGAGCTTACTATGCCTTGATGAAGCTTCAAAATGGGAATGCATCTCCCTTAATAAGTTAATTTTCTGTAGAGATCATAATAGCTAATTTCCTGCCCATGCCTTACAGGGGAACCTTACAAAGAAGCCAGCTTTATATGTTCAATTGCAGCCAAAAAATAAACACCAATTCCAATCAAGAAAAGTCTCCACGTATTAATTCAACATATTAAATAAATAAATTCAACCTTGTAAAGAATACACTGCACATGTAAATATGAACTTCTCCACCCCTAAAACCTTTCAGAGAAGTCAGCTTTATATGTTCTATTGCAGCCAGCACCCAAAAAAACAAAAAAGAAAATGAACAAATTCCAATTAGGAAACTTATCCACTTCCTTGCACGAACTTCTAAAGAATACACTGCACATATAAATATGAACTTTTCCACACCGAAAACCCACCCAATGATTATACATTTGAGTTTGAAATTATGTATGCAACCCTGTTCTTATTCTATCTAACCGATCAACACTCTTCCGTGCCATCTCCAATTGATCAGTTAGTTTCCTTGACTTTCCATGACAATCTACACTTCTTCGGGACTTTTCCAAATGATCAAAAGACATTTTCAATTTCTCTAGCCTGTCATTTGCTTTCGGCTTATCATTCATATCTATACTCTTCCTCGGTTTCTCCCTTCGATCAATACTCTTCCTTGGTGGTTCATGGCAATCAGTACTCTTCCTAGGTGGTTCAAATAGTTCAGTGTTTCTTCTTGAAGTGTGCTTCTGAGAAGTTGATTTCTCAACAGTGGCTATGAACTTCTTCAGATGCCTGAGATACTCGGGAAAAAGCTCCAAGTCACAGTGATTCCCGCCTTTAAGCCATAGTGGCTCATATTTTTCCTTGCAAAGTTCCCACAGCTGCTTACCGTGTGAGCAATCCACAACATCATCAGCAGTTCCCTGATGAAAAAAAAAAACATGTCATGTACAGATGCTGATAAATATAATCATACAAAAGCATGGGAGGATGCTGGATGCAATGCTCTTTCTCTATACCGGATATGTTGTTGAAGTCAAGGACAACAAATTTCAAGCATATAGGCATTCAACTTGCAGCATGATAATTCCATTAACTACATTCCCTTGCCTTCCAGTAGTCATATTTACTGTTAGTCCATTCCCCATAAACAATAGCACAGATAAAAAAAAAAGAAAAATAAGAAGAAGAATAAGAAGAAGAAGAAGAAGAAGAAGAAGAAGAAAAAGAAGAAGAAGAAGAAGACGACGACGAAGAAGAACCAGTAGTCATATTTACTGTTAGTTCATTCCCCACAAACAATAGCACAGGTAAAAAAAATAGAAAAATAAGAAGAAAGAAAGAAAGAAAGAAAGAGTTACAACAAAGTCAAACTGAGCCCTAGATGAAAAACAGTGTTCCCTCTCAAACCAACGTCCTATATAATAAACAAGCCAAAAATTCATTTTGACAGATAACCATTACATCAAGCAATCCTTTTGAATTTTCTTTTAAAAAGTATAATAAACTAAGATAAAAGCTTCGAAATAATTAAAAGCAAATAGAAAATTATGCTTACGTGGATAATCAATATGGGACAATTAACAGAGGCTATCTTGTCAATATTCTGCACGAAACAAAAAAAAAGTTTTAACTTCCTGCAAAGTACAAAACAAAGTTAACAAATATTATTGAAATTTGGAAATCAAGAAATATTGACCTTATAAATGTCAAACCAATAACTACGCTTCACTGGATACATAACCCTTAAACCTGAAAGGATAGGACTGTGCAGAACTACAGCTCTCAGCCGTGGTAGGCGCATTGCAAGATCCAATGTAGGCCCACTACCAACAGATTGACCATAAAGTATAACTTCTTCCTCTTTAACGTCAAAGTTTTCTTCAAGATATTTGAAAGCAGCTTCGATATCAGCATAAGTGTTTTGCTCAGATGGCTATAAAACAAAAATGTCTATCAGGAATAAAACTAAGTTACATTTTATTAGTGGGCAATAGTTTTAGATGAGAAAACGTTAAAAATGGTAGGCTGACCTTTCCAGTAGATTGTCCATATCCAGAGTAATCATACCTGCAAGATGGTCCATAGAATATTAAAATGGAGGGACCATGGGATTGCTTCTGGCATCTGAGTTTTAATAAATGCCCATTCATATGTAGAAAAACCTAAAAACCATTCCATACATCTCCCTCCAATCTACATTAAAAAAGGACAAGGAATTCTAATTCAACAATTCAACAAATACAAATAATGAAGTGCATCTCCACATGTTATTTTATGAAACTGATGTAGTATTTCCCACCCCCATCAAAAAGTCACCATCTACACCCATCAAGGAGTCAACATTGACACCCATCAAGAAGTCACCATTTACACCGATCGAGGAGATTCCTTTTACTAGTATGGGAGAACCTAAGGAGCGAAGGAACAAGATGCAATATATTCACTAAGAGTCTTTTTTGTTTGCCATAAATATAAGGCTATTATTGTACCAGCTTTACACTTTGGTTTGGTTGTGTGCCGTTTTTATCTTACCTTGTTCTTTGTTGTTTCTTTATCATTTTTTAGGAGTAGATGTTAATTTAGATATTTCCCTCCCATACTACAACAAACAAGCATACGGTGACACACAAATCATTAATATGTTTCCAAAAAAGCAATACATCAAAATTTTCCATTTTTTTTAAGATAACCTACAAACACAATAACTCAACTTTCATGCATAAATTCTTTACAAAAGTTGGTTACCTCAGAAATATATTAAAATTTTGTAATAGGAGAAATATGTAAGAACAAGCAAGGATCATTTAATAACAAATCAGTAACTAGCAACAAGAAAATAAATTACCGCGTGAAATTATATCACAAACTACCAATTGATACCCCAAAAATATTAAGTTAAGAAAACTACTATATTAGGAAGAATAATTCACTCCCGGCATCCAACCAAGAATTTTTTGGTGTACAATTCAGGAGTGATGTGTTACATAGAGAAGCTCAAGCATTTAAATTTCGGTTGGAACATAATAAAACCTTAAAACATCTATAAAAGGCCTAATCAACACATTTACAAATGATAGATCCGTTTTAACCAATAATACAGCAAAGTGGCCATATCCATTTTTTAAGGTAGATGCTACTCAATTTTGCCAAATTATAAGGGCAACAATACACAAGCACACACGGCTAAATTTAAAATTTCATGAAGAACTTCGACTAGATTATAAATCTACAGTAAAAATGAGGGTTCTATTAATATTAATTCTAGTGAAACATCCAACCAACCATCCACCTTGTCCATCTAGGCCATTCAACTTTTTTCTAAGGCATAGGTAAACAGGATAATCATATCACCAACTAAAATTAACTAACTTTATGCAACTTCAGCAATCAATCAATCTCATCTCTGTTTCAATTCAAAAAATCCAAACGCATAATTCAACAACACAATCATTCATCAACAACAATTAACGAACTTCATCCGAATTAAAAAAAATAAACCAATCAATCTCACAAGCTAACAGATCACGTACACGAAATCACACCCACCCAAAGAGATTGACCCGCAAGTGAACACTGAGCTCGACGAACAGCTCGTACATCTGCCCGAGATCCGCCGCATTCCCATGGGAATACAACACTGTCGAGCTCGCCATGGGGTTCCTCACGTAAACGGCGACGACCTCCGTCCCCCGGCGGGTCGGCAGCCGCAGCACCTCCACATTCTCCCTGTGGGGGAAGCAGCTGAGCGTGAGCAGCCCCGGCACGGCGCCGTCCAGCAGCTTGTACGAAGGCGGGCTGGGCGGGAAGAAGGCCAGCCTCGCCGCCATGGACGACGTTACACCCCCCATTTTCTCCCCGGATCCTCAACCAAAACGGATAAAGCTTGCACCTTTTTTGTTGTGGGAGGGTCGGGGATGAGGTTGGCGGCGTGGAGCTTAGAGACGTGACCTTCGGAAGGTTTGAGGGTGGTGGCGGCGGCGATGGGAGGGGAGTAAGGAGGAAGAGGAATCGAAGAGGAGAGGGAGTGAAGGGAAGAAGAGGTGCTGTATATAGTTGGAGACTCGCCGAGCCAAACCGATCCGACTCAGCTCGGCACATGATTATGTTGTTCCCGCTCGACTCGCACAAAATTAATTTGGTTTTGATACCGGGTTTAGTTTTATGCTTTGACGAAAGTTCTACTCGCCCTAAGATTCTTGGAAATCGAGTCGAGTTTAACAACTTAATTAGAAGAATGATATGCTATAATAACCAAAGCTTTGGAAACACCTGCAAGGAATGTAGGGAGGTGCTGGCCGAGGTGCAGACAAAATTCATTAAAATATGACCATTCTGTTTACCGAGTGATGCAACAGCAATATTAATAATCATAATAATAATAATATAATGAAGGTTGCAGACAGAGAAAAATATTAGACTGGTAGATTCATCTTTGGGTTTAACAACTTCTATTAAATAAGGAAATGGATTGCCACTGGAGTTTGGACACAACCTACAGCATTGTGACCTGGTTGTCAACAAAGTTTGGTTGATTGAGAGCTTTATTTTTTGTTAAATTATAATTTAAGATTAAGTTGATGCAAATTAATACCTCCCTCGATTATAATTAGGAGCATAAATGAGTCGAGTTGAGTCGGGATATTTTTTAATTTGACTTGATTTTTATAAATATATTTAAGCTTATTTAAGTGTTTGATGAATTTTGATATATTATAGGTTGAACTGAATTTATCTAAAATTTATAATATTTGAGTTTAGCTCATATGTGGCTCGCTATATTTTCAAATTATGTTTGAGCTAAACGAATATTTGTATTTGGCTTGTGCTCAATTTATATAGGATCAAAAATTTCTGTCCGACACTTTATAAGTAACGAGTGGAGTCAAACTAAATATTTTTTCAAGTTTAAATACATCGAGTTTAAGTCTGGAACTAAGCCAAATCGAATACTCTTTAGTTCAAGCTCTAGTCGTTGCTCAATGAGTTATTCATTTCGATCCAAATATTTTTTTGAGCGTAAAATTAACGAGCACAAAGTTAAAGCGGAATCGAGACCATAGTCTTGATAAACTCCAACAAATTTCATAATGGGCTTGGCCCTCTAAGCATTTTCCTAGGAACTTCGGCCCACTGCCTTGGGGGTAACTGGGAACCCCTATTTTCTTCCACTTGGAGAAGAAAGGTCCATGTTTGGATCGACGAAAAGGTCCGTCTATTCTGATTACTTGGTTGGAACTTTGTTGATTTTTTAGTTACAGGTTGGTTCTATAGAAGCTTTGATCTGGGTTGTAGTAGAAATTTGGAATCTTTTTGTTATTTGTTTTTATGGGGAACGGATTTTGGCCTTTTTTTTAAAAAAAAAATTGATTATCGATGCCGATCCATTTGTTTTGCTTATGTCTATCTCTAAATGATGGCAGTTCAATTGATTCGCTTATGTATGGTATTTGAATTTCCTTATTGGTTTTTATTAGATTGATGGTATATATAGGGCTGCTAATTGAGTGAGTCATCTCGTGAGCATTTAGTGTATGACTCGGTTCGACTCGACTCAAAACTCGACATTTAAATGCTCGAACCCGAACTCAACTCGAATCATACGAGCTGAGCTTGAGCAAGCTCGTGTTCGACTCGAACTCGACTTGATAAAATAATATAATAATATAGTTTTTATATTATATATATACTAATAAGTTTAATTGTAACTAGTTATATTTATTCATCTACAATATTCTAACAAAAAAATGGTGCAATTGAGATGGTAGAGGTTGTGGGTTCAAATCACGTCAACTTCATTTTTTTAATTGAGGTATTTCTGACTTTTAATTGAGCCGGGTTCGAGCTCATAAAAATTAAACAGTTAAGTATATTCGAGCTCGAGTCTCGAATACATAAAAAATATTCGAGTCGAGCTCGAGCATGTATGCTCAAAACTCGTTCGATCTCGAGTCGAGTTAAAACAAACTTCGAACTATTCGAGTCGAGCATGAACACAAGTCGAGCTCGACTCACTCACTCGTTTAGCACCCCTAGGTGTATATTTCTTTTTGAGCTATAATTAATTTAATTGCACATTGCCAATAGGTGGTTGGTAGTGTGTTTATGTGATTTACATTTTCCTGTTGTTAGCAGTTTTGATTTTTCGGTTGATAGTCAGTATCAATTTTCCTCTTCATTTCTCTCTTTTCTTTTTCTCTTTTGCCACCTCTTTTGCCACCTAGGCTTTGATTTCTGTGGAAATTTATAGTGTGTGTGTGTATATATCAATGATTTCTTTGTTATTTGAATTGTTTGCCTGTTTATTTTGTTATAATTTATTATCAAGTATGAGTTCCTACGGTTACATCCGCCTGCTTATTTGTAGCTTACTGGCTCTTTTACTGACATAGAATTAGTAAAACTTTTTTTCTTGAGTTTATGATGATAATAATAACACTTGTCTTTGTTGTATTGAAATTACATTAGCGAAAGCATTAACCTTCATTCGCTTCCTTGTTCAGACAATGCTCAATGTTACTGAAGTTGTCATTTCATCTATAATAACAAGATGTACTGGCCTGACTTGTACTATTGGAAGCCAACAAAATAGGTTTTTGTCTTTACCATCTAGATTGAAAAATTAAATTTTTTTTAACTAAATGGGAACTTGTTCAGTTGTTATAGTAAAAAAATTGTCATGAACTTTAGTAATTTTATGTAGAGTTTTTGCTGTTTTCAATAATGTGTAATGTTTAACGAACTAAAATACTTGTCCATTTGCTGCTTTTCAGCATGACTATAGTATTATACAATTGATATATATATAGTAATATTATATGGTATCAATGCAAAAAAATATGACGTGATTCTATTTCCCATGATCTCATCATATCGTTGTTAGCATTTCTCTCTTTTTTATAATATTTCAGATTTCATGCAAGACTAGACCATGTGCCTTTTTAAGTCATGTTCTTTCTTCTTTTACTTTCGTGGATTTCAGGATAATACATTTCCCTTTACTCACATGTTTGTTTTGCAGAATGATTGTCTTTCTGTGCTTGCTATCCATGCTGAATGTCGCATAGGTTTTCCTAAGTTTCTAATAGTGTGTGATCTTTCTTTCTTCAGCAAGAGAGGCTGGAGAGGGAGGCTGAAATTAGGCGTGCTAGGGAAGAACTGCTAGCTCAGGCCAAACAGAACTCTCTTGCATAACTTCTGCACTTCTTTTATACTCACATTTGTGTTATTTATTTGTTCCAATAAACAAGAACTACCAGAGCTTTTGACGGACATCTTGAAATTGTCCATGACAGGCATATCAATTCATTTATAAAAGAACTACACTTCTTTTATAGGTCAAATCATGTTGAATGCGTTAAATTGGCTGACAGGCAGATCATTGACGAGGCTTGCATGGTTTCTTCAATGGATTTTTCTACATTTGTTCTCTATGAAATGAACGACTTAGACGGAAATTCTCCATTTTGATCGTGTTGTGAAAAACGGGTAATTTTTACCAAAAATAACTAGTTTACTGTGAGAATTATTACCTAGATGACAAGCGTGAAAATTATTTTACTAAATAATTACCCCAGAATAAAATTCCTAGGAAAGTTGGTGGGACACGATAATCCGCTTAAAAACCAACTCCTAGACAGAATTTTATCAAGACAAGTAATATAAATAGCACAATAATTAACACCAATTATACCCGATAATAACTATTAAATAGACAAGAAAAGAACAAAAACAAACACCAGAATTTAACGAGGTTCGGCAATTGCCTACGTCCTCGAACACTACCAAAATAATATTTCACTAAAGAAAAATATTACAAAGAGAGAAAGAACAAATTACCAATGGTAGAAGGAACAATTACCAATGGTAGAAAGGGAAGTTAGTAACTTTGAATTACCCTGGGATGAAATACTAAAGAGGGGGGAGGGTCCCTTTTATAGGAAGAGAGCCCCCCCCCACATCCCACACCATTTAGATGTGGGATTTATGTCATTCAACAATTCTCCACCTTGGCAAAATCCTATACAATTCTCTCACAAAACCATCTTTCAGTAGTGTCTGCAAGCTCCAGCTTTCAATTTGTAACAATATTGATCAAGTCTAAACAATGTTTAAACTTGATCACAGTTACCACTTTTGTCAGCATGTCAGCAGGGTTCTCAGTGGTCGGAATCTTCTGGATTATGACTCCACCTTCTTCTAGAATCTCTCGAACAAAATGATATCGGACGTCGATGTGCTTCGTCCTTGCATGGTAAACCTGATTCTTTGCTAAATGAATAGCACTCTGACTATCACAATGCACTTCGATGTGCTTTTCTTTCATTCCTAGTTCACCAAGCAACCCTTGAAGCCAAATTGCCTCCTTTACAGCCTCTGTAATTGCCATGTACTCTGCCTCTGTAGTAGACAAAGCCACTGTTGACTGTAAGGTGGATTTCCAACTGACTGGTGCTCTTGCAAGAGTAAACACATAACCAGTAGTTGACCGTCGCTTGTCCAAATCACCAGCGTAGTCAGAATCACAATACCCAAACACACACTGACCATCTTTATCTTCCTGCTGAAATACTAGTCCAACATCTAAGGTATTCAGAATATACCTTAGAATCCATTTCACAGCTTGCCAATGCTCCTTTCCAGGATCATGCATATACCTGCTCACAACCCCAACTACTTGTGAAATATCGGGCCTCGAGCATACCATTGCATACATCAAGCTACCAACAGCACTTGCATACGGTACTTTTATCAT
>JAVDBV010087381.1:0-10042 GCA_032619315.1 Piper longum | reverse complement strand
CAGTCAAAGCGGGCTCTGGATTAGTGCCAGCAGACTGTTCCATTCCTGAGGGATCCTGACAACTCTGCGTTTGAGTTCCTCACACCAGGAGAACGTGAAGGTTTATGGCTACTGTTTAGTACAACGCATGTCATGACTTGTGGTTCAAAGAGTACTGAAGGCGACTGCCTGAGAGTACTCGATCTTCGTGCTCAAGGCCACGAGAAATATGAAGGTAAGGAGAGGGCTTAGGATTTAAGACCATTTACGAAGTAAGAAAATGCCAAGAGAGGCAACAATAGCAACAGTTCAGTCAGTTCAGGACGTTACTAGGTCTGCAGCCAAGTGGCTCCTCAATAGATGCCCTTCAAAGAGTTCACGAGGAGTATATATGATGTTTTCTTTCATATGAGAATTTGCTCTCATAGCCAATTTGTTATTAGTTATTTTCTGGACCAATAACGCCCGGTGATGACTATGAGATGGAAGTGCCAACCTAGACTGAGGAGCAATGAGGTTTTCTGTACACACATTTCGTTTATAATTTTATTGCATTAGTACTAATGTGAGGAAAAGGAAAAGCATGACGATGCGATGACATGATTAAATGTTGTGGTATGACATGACGAGAAATATGAATAGATGACATACGTGGGCTGAAACCAAGCTTCAGGGTGAGTTATAGTAGTTCAGACTGTGTGAAGGGAGTTTTTGATATATGTTTATATGCTTGTATGTATACTATGTTGACAGGGTAGCCCCTAATTACATATTTAAGGGAAACTCTGTCCATTTTAAATTTGAAATATTTATTTATTTCATTGAAATTATTGATTTTATATAAATTAATTTTTAAGTCATCCATGTAGTATCATATTAGGGTTTAATGCATTCATGTATGTACGACAAATCGTATCTTCATCTTAAAACGCCGAGATTGGATCCGTACGAGTTGGGTTTGAGTTAGCTGACCTAATCGAGGCCATAACATGCCGGTTAGGTTTACGAGCATGAACCGGATTTGAGGTGTTACATAACGGGTACCTGATACCCAAAATTAAACTCAACTGTTGTATAACGAGAGCTCGTTTGCATGAAACAAAATTTTATTATATAGATATTAAACACGAACTATTGGATCGGGCCGGAATACAAGGGTACGACCCGACTAACACCCTCAATACAGTCGAATTAAATGAGGTTGAGTTGATTGAAAAATAATTTTTCCAAAACAATACCCACGCCCCAAACAGGTCGCCCAAGTTCAGTGGGTGAATTTGGCTACTCTGTCACCTCGCGCTTAGCCCGCCATTGTCTTATTTTTAAAAATTGGAATTTATTCTTTGTTATTTTAGTAAAAATTAGTGCGAACAGGGTGGATTTTATTTAAATGGTTGGGTCAAACTAATTTTTATTTCTTTTTAAATCATAGCTAACTCAATGGTAGACTTGCCGCTGTCATTTTTTTTAATAAAAAAGTCTTAGACAATTTTTTTTACAACAGGATAGAATCCAGTCGCCTACCTCCAGGGTTATCTAATCCAACCCCTACTTATTTGGGGATGGGTTGATCCGGTCTGCCGGTGCAGTCCAACCGAGATCGGTCCATTTGGCTATCTTTCGGCCAAACATTACATACGGGGGTAGGATTGGGTCAAGTATTGAGCCCAATTTTATTGTAAGAATTTTGTTTAACCTGAACCCAAAATTTAAAATCACATAATCTTAGTCGGGGAATTTTATAGTTTTTTGATGATTTTTTTTCAATTATTCGTACTCTCCTTACACAGTAATTAATAAATAGATATAGACAAATAAATTCTATTATTCTATTGTACGAAAACCTGTTTTTTTGTTGCATAAAGATTATCTTAAAAAGTGCAGACAAGAGATGACTAACGAAAGTTTGATGATCATTTATAAATTCTTGTTAATGTATAGACTTTCTTATCACTTAATTTTTTATAATAATAACAATGTACTCGTAATATTAAGTATAGAAATTCTATATTTTCAATTTCAAATTTGCAATGCAGTGGAAATCATATATGCTAATGACAACTGTCTACATTCCTAAGCATCGCAGAAAATTGGGGGCACTTTTTAAACCACATCATCTAGGGCATTTTCTACTTTTTGATAACTTTTTTTCTTCTTCTTTCTATTTTACACCCCATTCGTAATTAAAAAAGCTTTCAATTTTTTTTTAAAAATAGTTAAACTATTTGTACTCTCCTTATACAGTAATTAATAATAAATGAATATAGACAGATACATTGTATTATTCAATATTCAATGAGTTTTTTTCTTAGTAGAATTAAGATTATATTATAGAAATTGCAGATAAGAAATGAGTACTATTAAGAAATTTTGATAATCATGTATAAGTTCTTATAATTGATGTTTGGGCTTTATTATTTAGGATTTGATAATAATAATAATACACTTATAATATCTAATATAGTAATTTTTTATTTGATCTGTTGCATTATCTGCAATGCAATGAAGTCATATATATGCTAATGTCACATGTCTCGACTCTGGATCAAAGCATAAAATTTAGTTTTCTTGGGTGGGGTTCAATAAATTTTAAATACACAAAAAATGGTGAAAAAAGAATCGAGGTTATCAAAGGCGAATGGCTGTCCACAACTTTAGACATGGAAAATATAAAAAAAATAGCGATACATAATTGAATATAAATGTTGAGATAATATTTAAATTTTGTCTCAGACGAAAAATAAAATTTTAATCCATGATTTTTTTGATAGGAGATTTAAAAAATTCTATATATTTTTGTAGTGGAGTCAGGTCTGGCTTGTGCAGTACAGTACAAAATTTACCTGTAAATTTTGTCATTTTAAGGATGACACTTAGTTTAAGTTATACATCATTTAATAATATATCTATTAGGTCTCACGAGCCCTTAAAAATGACTTAGAACAAGTTTTAAGAGCATATCTTAAACTAAAAATTAGCTTAAAAAATAAAGTTTTCTCATTAGCTTATATACTAGGCACCAACATTATCTATAATTCATGTAAGATAAACCAAACAATCTTCCCTTTACATATCGGGCAACTCCAAAATTATCATTGTCTAACAATCTTTTCATTAGACGTAATATCACCTGACCAACTCCCCTTAAATTATTAGGTATAACTTATGAAAAAAATTCTCACAATCGGTATAGGTTAACACCAAATCTAAATTGGCTTTGATTCTACTGTTGGGCCATATGGGCCCCCAAAATGGACTTGCAACAAGTTTTGCGGACCCCTTTTAATCCAAAAGCTAGATCAAAGAATAAAATTTTCTCATTAGCCTATATACAAGTCACCAACATCATCCACGACCGATGTGGGATAAACCTAATAATTAACCTAACAATTGTTGAGTTTATCCTACATCGATTGTAGATGATGTTACTGACTTGTATATAGGTTAATGAGAAAACTTTATTCGTAAAACCTATTGAAGTCTCATTTGGGGGCTCATAAGGCCAACAATGGTATTAAAGTCAAGTTGTATTTGGTATTAGCCTATGCCGATTGTAGAACTTTTCTTCATGGGTTCCACCAAATAATTTAAGGAAAGTTGGTCAGGTGATGATATGTGAGTTCCGATGCGAGTTCCGTCTGATGAAGGAGAGATTGCCAGATGATAATAGTTTCAGGGTTGCCCGATATATAAAAGTGAGATTATTGGGTTTATCCAACATCGGTTGTGGATAATGTTGGTGACTTATATATAACTTAATGAAAAAACTTTATTCATTGAACTAATTTGTAAATTAAGAGAATCTAGTAAAATTTATTGCAAGTTTTTTTTGGAGACTCATTAGACCTAACAATATCATCATTTAAAGAAAAAAGATATATCATCATATCATCATGTAGGCCCCATTTCTTCAAGATGCTAATTTATTATCACTATATTAATTTTCCAATCGCCGATGCCATGGAAGACGCGTTTCTTCAAGATGTGAATTTATTCGAACGATTTTTATTTTGCAATCGCAGATACCATGTATGCTACGTTCCTACATGATAATTTATTCGAACGATTTATAGTTTCCAAATCACTGATACCACTCCCCAGCTTCCAATAGAAACTTAAAAAAGTTCTTGGGGCCTTGAAGACATGGCCGCATGACCTGCACCTTCAATTTCTTTCACTCCAATCTCTTGACTGTTTTAGATCATTCACTTCTGAAAATCTAGAGGCAAGAGTTTGTCGTCCTTGCACGTTATGTATGCTTTGGGTACTGATTCGTACCCCTCCTTAGTGAACGGTAGCAACTTTGATATGTCCTCATTAAAGGTTGATCCCACTCTCGGAAGGGTTGAGCTCAACATGTCCTTGAAAGTGCAGAAGAAGGAAACAATGTATTAGATTTGATAAAAAGAAAAAAATTAAACACATATATACTCTAATATTAATAAAAAGAAAAACTCAATAGTGACACATGATTAAAAGTAGGAGACTTATCCAATTAAAATGCAGAAAAAATAATAATAAATCAAATTATTGTAATCTACCTTCTCATTCTTATTCAATTATGATCTATCTTTAAAATAATTAAAATCTATATATAAGATATTAAATTAGTATAACCTATATCATTATTTAATAAGAGTTTATTTATAAAATAAATTACGCATAGCATGACATCTCACCTAGTATGACATGAAGGGAAAGATGTTTCAAAATTAGTTACATATCTTGTAATATTTATCTGATTCCATACTAATGTGGGTTGCTTAATTATAAATTTTTAGCTTGAATTAATTATTAAAAAAATAATTTAGGCCTATTAATTTGTATTATGGCATGGTCTTTAAATTATCTAATAAGGACAAGCAGCAAATGTGTGCTAGGAGGAAGGCAATGACAATTAGTAAGATCATTTTGGAAGAGTACTTCTATTTTCTTTTGATTCCAACTGTATTTTATTTTTGTCAATTCCTTTCTTTGCTAACACTTACAAACAATATTTGCTTATTTATTTAAATGCTAACATGCGATCAATGGTAATATTTGTACGTCGGATGAAACTACAGTTTATATCATGCGCTGTCTTTTGTAATCTTGTTAACAACAACAATAACAATAATAATAACAATAATAATAATAATAATAATAATAATAATAAATAATAATAATAATAATAATAATAATAACAATAACAACAATAATAATAACAATAACAATAATAATAATAATAATAGTAATAATAATAATAATAATAATTTGTTCAATGGTAATTTTCAAATTTTAATAATTAATATGTGTTGTTGCGTCTATATATAATATTATGGTCAAACAATAAATCAAGGGGGAGGTTTTATAGCTGATTATTATCAAAATAAAATAGTAAAGATTCTGAATTTAGTACGTATAATGTAAAGCCCTAGCTTTAAGTTAGGGTTTTACTCACTTGTTACCTTACTTGGCATACTCACGTAGGATTCCACTGCCACCGTCAAGCCTTCTTCCAGTGCAGGCAAGGCCTCTCTGGTGAGGTTGACCACCCAGACGTCTAGCCCCCTCTAGGGCCGAGCTTTTGAGACCGGTACCAACCACCGTCATGGCCGCATTAGCCGCCAACAACTCCACTATTTTCCAATGGGATTTCCCCCACTTTTGAACCGTTTTCTAACTTGTCGCCGGTTGGACTTCATCGGCCCTCACCACCATCACTATCACCTCAACCTCCTCTCTCAATCGTAAATGGCACCGACCCTTGACTCCCAATCGTTGGCCTTTTCTAGTGACAGGCAAGTCGTTGGCCCCGTCGTGCCCATTTACCCAGTTGATCCTATCCACGCCCAATTACCCTTCACATGTTCGCCAGCCAACCGACATTCACATGTTTTCCATGCCAATGTTCGTGTCCGTGACCCACTTGACCTGGTCCGGACACTGACTCAACCCACTGATTCCAGCTCGACCCTGGCCAAGATGACTTAGTCCGACTTGCCTAGGTTGACTTGACTGTTTATTTCTCCCAATATTGGCCTATTCTCATCTATTTTACGACCATTCTTGGTATTGTGATTCATCTCTTGTTGTTTATTTATTTGCCTTATAAGATGCATTCCTGTATAATTATTGATTATTATTGATGGTGTATTTACTTATTAATAATATTCTTGTTCATGTTTATCTTATTTAATTAATTAACTACTATTTATTAATTCGATCATGTTATTATTTATTCGTGTTTAGCTGTATATTCATATATTTGATATTTATATTGTTATTATTGATGATCAATTGTTATTATTTATTTATTTATTTGATTTGTTATGCATTTATTTATTTATTTACTTATTTAATTAATCGTGTGCGTGGTATTATCATTAAGTCGCGTATTTATGTAGCATTATTCATATTATTAACATATTATTTTTATTCATGATAAATATAACATTTATTTTTTATGCATTAATCATTAATCTATTATTTCATGAGTTTATTTATTTATTTATTAACTTGTTGTTATTTAATTATTATTCATTATTTATTTACCAATTTGTTCTCACGCTTGTTTAGTTGTTATTTATCATTGTTTTGATGTTTATTCGTGTACTTATTATTTTATTTATTTTTATTTTACTTATTTTCCTTTTTTTATTTGTTTGTTTATTTATTGATTATGTGAGCCTAGTTTTGTGTATCGGATGTTTATTTGTGGATTTTTTTTTGCTTTGCCCACTGTTTAATATATCATGTAGAGTTGTTAATCTTTTACTTAGCTATGGGTTATGATGTAGGTTTTGGAGTGCGAGCTCGGCATAGATGTGCCAACACAGTTAGAACTTGGACTTGAGGTATGTTAGGACTCTTCTTAGTTTTAATGCTTTACTCTATCATAGTTTGATTTTTAGATCGTAGGACTTGTTAAGTAGGTATTTTATCATATCCCACTTAACATAGGTTATCTAAACGTATTTTATTCTCATGATTAATAACCCTCTATGATGATATATCTCGGGCCTACTTATATGATCCACTTCCTAACCCTATATATATAATTTTTATTGGGTTTTCAGTGAGCCAAGAGTTGGTGGACTTGACATCACATATACCATATGTAGGTCGCAGCGGACTTTGGAGTAGTGAGAGAGTTGTTCTATTCATGAGGGATCCTGACATCTCTACGTCATGTGCTTCTTCACACCCGGAGAGGCATGGAGTAGATATATACTGTTGTGTACACACAAGTTTAGACTTGTAGTATTAGAGGGTACTGAAGACGACCTAAAAGTACTTAGCCTGTGTGCACTGGGCTAGGTGTTATATGAAGGTTTAGAGAGAGTTTAAGATATGTACTTTTTCCACAGAGTTGGACTATTCATATGATATTGGCAAGAGTGGCACAGGTGCAGTTCAATTAAGGATGCTATCTTGTTTGCAGTTTGATGACTCTTTAATAAATGCTCTTTAAGTGTTCCCATGGAGTTGTATATTAGTTTTCCTTTCTCGTAGAAGTCGGTTTTCACTTGTTCGTTTGTATTAGCTATTTTCCGGGCTAGTGACTCTTGTTGTTGATGTCTTTCCTATTATAGACACAAGTATTGTGTTCTTGTGTATTAGGTTAGCACTAGTGAAAGGAAAAACAGTTGCTACGTATACTTGTGCTCAACGTGGGGTTAATTTCTTTCGTGCTTTTCCCTATATTTGATGCGTGTTTATGTATATTTATTCTATCTATTGTGATGTATGCTTTAACTTGGTTATGTATCAGTAGATTAGATACATTGTCAAGTCTTTTGATGAGACATTTGGATTTTAGTTTCAGCCGTTACTTTAATGTATTTATTCCCTTATTTTACCTATTTATATTTTTGTTGTTGTTGCATGTTGAGTGTTCTCACGTTATCCCATAGCACGTAACTTCTTATTATATTATTGTACGAATTTATTCATTCTTTTCATGCTGAGTGTTGGCTTCGTATTTAGTGATGTCTTCCTTTCTTGAGAAGCCAAAAGGGTTATTTTGGTTCCTTTCTCGTTCGAATCTTTCAGATTAATTGATTTATATGCGAATCGATTTAATCATAATACTTATGATCCGGTTCTTAGGTGAATAGGATTCGGGATGTTAGAGAATATATATATATATATATATATATATATATATGTATATATATATTATAAATTAACGAGGACTTTAGCTTCCAACATCTATATATATGTGCGTTGATTTTATTGGGAATCTAATTATTATTGAAAATAAAAATAGACATTGCCTCGAGTGGACAATGATGGCAGCCATTAACTTGGGGCCAAATGAAATTGTAGTTGGAGGATTGATATGCCCATTACCGTAAGTTAAATCAGAGTCAAGAAATGCATCCTTTGCTACTGCGGCATAAAACTTTCAAACGGCAGATCATGTACCAAACAAACAATAAAAAATTAGTTTTTTTTTTCTTTTTTTCCACGAGAAACAATAAAAATCGGATAAAACTTTCAGAAAAAAAGGAAGAAAAAGAGGCACACCATATTTGAGGAATTGCATAAAAAAATACTCCATATCGCAACTTAGTCGATCATGTTAATATGTGCAATTATATTAATGATATGTAGCCCATTGTCACACTCGGAATACTAAAGAAATCTCGGAATATTAACATAGATGGCGGTTAGTTATTCTATGGAGGATGAAGGGTTTCAAAGCTTCTATATAAATTGAGCTTTATTTGCTTCATTCTAAAGACAAGCAGGAAAAAATACAAGCGATATAGAGATAAAAGAAGAGGGAAATAGTTCACAAATTTAATCTGATACGGAATGTTGAGAGAGAGTGAAATCTTGTAATCTCAATAGTATAGGGTGTGCGAATTATCTTCTTGTATATCTTTATATGTTTGATGACTGTAATCTTTGGTTGAAGTAGTGAATTGTTCATTGTTGCCCGTGGTTTTTGACTCTCGATTGAAGGAGGGTTTTCCACGTTAAATCTCTTCTCTTTTGTGGTTTTATTCTATTCTATTTTTCAGGCATAATTTTCTCATATCTTGTGTTCGCTATTGTTGACCTCTAATTACGGGGGGTTTTTCTCAACAATTGGCATCGTCTGTGGGAATTTTGAGTCTCATTCAATCGGATCTTGATTTGAGTGGGAGTCATGGCGGACAGTTCCAAGACTTGGAAAATTGAGAAATTTGATGGAACAAATTATCAATGGTGGAGGATGCAGATTGAGGATCATCTATACGAGAAGCAACTACATCAACCGCTTGTAGGTACCAAGCCATAAGCGATGTCAGCCGAGGAGTGGGCCTTATTGGATAGGCGAGCCTTAGCCATCGTCCGATTGTGTTTAACACAGTCGGTGGCGTTTAATGTCTCAAAACAGACGACCGTCAAAGGGTTGATAGAGGCATTAGCTGGTGTTTATGAGAAGTCATCAGCCTCTAACAGGTTATTTTTGTTGAGGAAGCTTGTCTCTTTAAGGATGCCCAAAGGTAAATCTATTGCTGATCATTTGAATGATTTCAATAAAATTTGGGCACAACATGAAGTCGTGGAGTTGACATTTAGTAAAGATATTAAATCTTTAATGTTCATGTGTTCTTTGCCAGAGAGTTGGGATACGGTAATTACAACTATAAGTAATGCATCAAAAGAAGAACTAAAGTTTGATGAAGTGCTAGGTGCAATCTTGAATCAGGAGATGATGAAGAGAAGCATGGTAGATAGCACACCATCCATCTCGGGCACAGCTTTGTCGGTGGACAAAAGCAAGGGCAAAGAAAGAGGAAGAAGTCAAACTAGATGTCCTAAGAATCGAGGGCGCTCTAAATCCAAGGTAAAATTCAAGGGTAAGCCTACTTGTTGGTTTTGTGACAAGGAAGGACATATAAAGAAGGATTGTCCCGAGCGAGTCAAGAATATAGCTAATGTTGTTGATGGTCATGAAGAGAAATTGTGTTTATCTGCTCATGTTGATTACAACATAGATACATGGTATATTGATTCAGGTGCTTCATTTCATTGTACTTCTCACAAAGAATGGTTTTGTAATTTTGTCAAGAGTGATTGTGGATAT
>JAVDBV010087380.1:2378-27853 GCA_032619315.1 Piper longum | reverse complement strand
AACAAATAATGTCCTTGATAATGGCTTTCAATATCTTTCAGTTATTGTTTCTTTTCTTTTACATCTTTATCTTTTAAAACCAACTTGATAACGACAAAGAAACCTGAGAAAATAGCGATACTAATCACCAGATCTCCGCCCACCAATTGATCCAAAGCATAAAACTTAAACAATAAAGAATGAAAAATAACTTCATTTTGCATGACCTTGTGGTGCCCACCAAGACAGGGCGTCCTTGCTTGAACATATACTCAACTTCTTGCCGCACATGTTCCCACTTACCGCGTGCCGTCTAGGATACAGTATATTAAGCATTTAAAATATAAATAAGCACACCCAACCAAATAATTAGAACAGTAAAAACAGAAATGACCACCACAATACTGACCGCAAAAGCCTGTATAGGCAAGTCCTTACGAATATTTGCCATGTTAGTAGGTACTTCAATGACAGGCATCTGGAACATTTTCAAAAATTCTTTTTCCTGAATCCAAATATTAAAAAGAAATAGTCCATAATGATAGCCATTTCTTCTTCTATTATTTGACATTTGCAAGTTTTGCAACCTTATTGTCAATACGAGTAGAAAAACTTATCTTCTTTAAAAAATCATTCCAGAAGTACAAATCAAAGAACAAACATTATTTGATGGTCCTTAGTATTAGAGACATACTTCAGTCTTTGCAGTTCCAGTCATTCCTGAAAGCTTTGGATAAAGCTTGAATAATGATTGGTAAGTTATTTGTGCTACAACAACTGAATCTGCCTAGTGTAAGAGTAAGAAACAATCAACACATCTCACATTTTCTTAATATTATGAAAACAATAAAAACATTCAATAAATGAAGGCATACCTGAATTTGCAAATGCTCTTTAGCCTCTACAGCTTGATGAATTCCATCAGACCATCTTCTCTTCTCCTCTACTCTTCCTGTAAGCTGCAAAATTTAACTGAGTTTTTCAACTTTTCAAACACAAAAACTTTTTGTCTAAGAATGAACATATTAATGGTCAGCTGGACTGCCAAAATCAGTATCATTACCATATGCACATCAATCCAATCCAATCCTAGAAGAAGTCAATTTGTATAGTGATGTGCCTCAGATACACTTAAGTATAGTTAAAATAAAAGTCAATTTATCTCCATCAATGAAGGTTGGAAACACTTAAGTATAGTGATGTGCCTCAGATAAGATAAAAAGTAACTTTGCCTTGATTTTGCAAAATTCAATGATTGAAAAAAAAATTTAAGGTGGAAAAGATAGAAACTTTGGCTCATATCCTCAAGTAAATACACAACTTTTTTTACAATATACTTAATTGAACACCTAATTAAACCAAAGAAGCAAGTAAAAGAGGAAATAACAGAGCAATTCAAGTAGACAAAACTTTATTTTAAATTAGAATTGATTAGCATTTAAGAAGTTTGCCCATCTTAGAACTCTGTCATAACCACTAATGTAGAATTGTTAATACATATTACATACTACAATAATTTATGGCATACAAAGGACATAAAAGGTAATCCTAGCCAATACATGCAAACATGCCTTCTTTAACAATAGCAATTGAAAGACAAAAAGAAAAAAAAGAAAAAAAAAAGAAAAAAAAAAGAAAAAGAAACGAAAATTAAATGAGTCAAACACAAAAAGATAATGTGACCGCTAAAGTTTATAACTGAACAAATTATTTGAAGTCAAACTAAACTAATAAGATCACTTCAAGCTCCTAAGTAAATAAATTGCGAAGGTTGTCAAGATAAACATTATAAATTGAAAATCAAAGTATTGCCGAATGAGATCAACGCTAAATGGAGGTCACCTCATTAACAATTAATGCTTTGCCATTTCTGACAATATACTGGATGTCCCTCTTGTAAAACTCTTTGGCCTTCAGAGCATTCAATACAAACCTACAGTTTTTAACAGGGAAATTGAAACATAATCAATGTTGAAGACAAGAACCAATAATATAACTGGTGAGAGGCCAGATTGCGATATTCTATGGTGAAGAACATGTATCAAAACACATACCTGGCCCAAGGATCGTTTTCATCCCATAAATCATTTGTCTCAAGAGCCATTTCAGCAAGAGCAACACCATCCTCTGTGAGTTCCACAGAGTTATCTTTGAGTTCTACATTGTAATGCTGCAGCCAGTGCTCAGCAAAAATGACGATGTCAAAACATGAGCCATTTATAATAGTTTATTAATGACAATTACTAGACTTACTAGGCCTAATACAAGTAACTCTGCTACTTCTGCAGCAACTGGGTAACGAGCAGCATCTTTATTTGCCTAACAAAAAAGAAACAAAGGAGAAACACCTGACAACATCACCTATTATGAAAAAGTAGTAAGCATAAAAACCAATTAGTACACAAATTACCTCACCACTGATTAACAATGGATTTCTCCCTTCATCTATGAGAACTGAATCAACTTCATCCACAATAGCAAAGTGGAATGGATTTGGCCTGATTAGTGCAAGGAATCTTACAATTATTCAGACCAAATGAACTAGAGAAGTCAAAAGGCACAATAACTTACCACCTCATAACAAGTTGTTCTTTGTTTGCACAAAGATTATCCCGTAGATAATCAAAACCAAGCTCCTATAGAAAATTATAATTGTGAATGATAGAAGAAAAAATATTTAGCAATTTTTTTAAAAAAAGAAAACTTAAACTCATAGCACCAAAACAAAACAAAACAAAAAGAAAAAAAACTTACAGAGTTATTGGTGTATGTTATATCACAGTTATAGTTTAATCTTCTCTCCTTAGACTTCATCCCTCTCTAGATGATAGCAGCAGACCAGTTATAACAGCCCAAATTATAATTTTAGAAAGAAAAAAAAAGATATTCATGTAACTTCAAGAGCATAAGCATCACATGAATACCCCACCTGGATAAGACCAACTGAAAGCCCAAGAAAACGATGAATACGACCCATCCACTCTGCATCCCGCTGTGCCAAATAATCATTGACAGTTACAACTACATGCAAAGACAGATCCCCGTAAAATTTAAGGATCAGAAGGTTTTAACATTCGTGAGACAGATATTGCACAAATACAGCAAGGTGTTAAGGTATTGAATTTTTTTTTTTTTAATAATATCCCTGGATTAGACAGATTTCATCAACTTCTTCATATAATATTTCCACATAGACTTACAAGCAAAAGCAGTTTCATATCTAATGCTCTAATGTTTATGCCTCACAACCTAAAGTAAGGAACTGTAAAGAAATTGTATGGTGCAGTGAAGGTAGAGCATATAAACTACAGATTATTTCACACTAAAAAAATAGTCTCACTTCTTTTTGAAAAAGAACTGATCATAATGACTAACAAAAAATGAAATAAAAAAATAGCAATGCTTGCAAAAGGAGAGAGCACGGCAGACAAAGAACAATTTCTCAATCATGCATATGGTTATCTGCACAAATGATGCAGCTTCTATCAATCATTGAAACGTTAGGAGAAAGAAAATTTATTATCTTGAGGAAAATCTCACCGTGGACCCCTTCACCGGTCAAGGCATTCAGATAGGCAGCTAAAGTTGAAACAAGGGTCTTTCCTTCACCAGTCTTCATTTCAGCAATAGAACCATCATGAAGCACAGCCCCTCCAATAATCTAAATATACAATGCCAAGGGATCTGAGTAATATACACTTGGTACTTTCTAGGAAGATCATAAATAAATTAATTCCTTCATTCAGACACTGTGCTTCTAGTTTAAACCTTCTAGTTCAACCGAAAAAGAAAAAAGGGAAAAAACGGCATTTATTGAATATACAATCTAAAAACTTTGCTATTTTATTCTTTCAAAAATCTATGGCCTTAAGAGTGAGTCAGTGACACTGGATTATTTGGTAATGAATCGATAGCACATAAGTGATACCTGAACATCAAAATGGCGCATTCCTAGTTTCCTTTTTGCAGCTTCCCGTACAACTGAAAAGGCCTCTGACATGCCAACGAAAACCTATAAATATTTCATTCTACTTGCATGGATATATAGTAAAAAAAAAAGGTTGAGATCAAGGCATTGAACTTCCTGACCAGCTTGGATATCAGCAAGCGTTTCTCCATCCCTCAATCGCAGACGAAATTCATGCGTTTGGGCAGCCAACTAACACACAAAAATGTTAATTTACTTAAAAGAATAATTCCCGAACAAATATACAGTAATTGATGGGGACGGTATGTAATTCTTTTTATCAAATATAAAGCACGAGGCAAAATGCAAATTCCACTTACACGAAGCTCAATTAGTTCCCCAATAAAATGCATATACCTGTTCATCGGACAGCCTGGAAACATAGGGTTCGAGAGAATTGACGGAGTCGACCAAGCGCCGGTAGTCCCGAACAACCCAGTAGTTCAAGTTGGTAAAGTCGGTCCACCGCTCCCTCAAACCACTTACCAGATTCGACTGAACAAGAGAAGCAGCGCCCACAGTGTTAGCATCACATTATAGAATTTTTTTTTTTTTAAGTGATAGAGAAGAGACCTTGAGGGAGGAGGCAACGACCAGCGGACGGACACGAGAGCGGCGGGTGGAGGGAGGGGAAGGGAAGAGGAAAAGGGGAGGGAGGTTTCGTTTTGGGGAGGTGGGAGGAGTTGAGGGGAAGATAGGAGGAGGGGCAGTGAAGACGGCGGCCGCGACCGCCACCGCCATCCCCTCCCGCGAAACGAGCGAGAAGAGGTTTTGCGGGTGGGAGTTGAAGGGGAAGGAGTGCGCTACTCAAACAGCAACTCAAACAGCAAGTATTTGCCCCGATAGTAGTGTTTGTCGGACAAACGGACATCCGGCTGTCTATTGGGACCTACTTTGGTTGTGTGTAATGGGCCACATTTTTCAGTCTCCACTCGTCTCCATCTTTGAGAGAAGTTTGCTAAACTAGCTATAAATTTTGAAAATGGTTATTAATTTATAATTTAAGTATGTGGCACTTGTAGGCATCTGTAAATTATATATCTGATGTTCTTTTATTTGATAAACTTGTTGAAAAAGATCTATTTCATAAAAATGTAGGTTGGATTTGTAATTATTTAATTGAATCAACCATTTTATTAAAAATGATGGGAATTAGTTAATTAGCTTGCATTTGAGCCCAATTGTACATGCTACTCATAATCATCAATCAAATCACATTAAAATGATGCACTTAAACCGCACACGAACCTTTCTATATACTTATGTTCATGTTCAAGTGTGTATATATATTTAGAATGAACCATCAGGCATGAATAACGTCAAATCATCCTGGCGATTAGGTAATACTACAAATAGTTTATAAGAGAATTTAATGACCGAAATATTTATCATAGATGTTCGACTAATGTTTAAGATTCATTGGGCGGACAGAGGCAATGGCCTGTCGACGTTTGTCGAACTCAGTCAACAATCCGGCCGTGTTGTTTCAACGCAAATGTGAAACACCAGGACGGCGCAACATGTAGCAAATGATAGAGAAGGAAGATGCACTTTGTGATCAAGCTACACATTGACCACAGGCGCATCCATATTTCATTGTCCCCATCTTTGATATTAATAGCTGCTGATCAATTCGTTTCTGCCTCCACTCCCACTTGAGAGAAAGAAAGACTCAATTATAAGGATTTGTTAAAATTTCTTTGTTTAAAGATCATGCTCCCATCAGATCAATGTTAGATGCTGGTCTGAAATGGCCGATAAGTCTCGAGGTCGACTCCCATGCCGGCAATGGAGCCGGCGGCGGCGGCGACGGTGATGACGAGACAGGCGAGGCTGAGTACCTGGAGGCATACCCACTTGGGAACCTTCTTCTGACAGACACATCTCCACCGGGAAGTAGACAGCGAGTGGCCAGAAGCCGATAGCCCCCAGTAGCCCAACCACGTCGTTGAAGAAGGGGAGGAGAATGGAGATGACGGTGGTGAGCACGACGAAGGCAGAACGCCAGCAGAGGCGGAAGAGGATGAGGTTGTAGCGACGGGCGCCGGCCAAGGGGAGGGGGAGGGTGACATCCTTGGCGGTGAAGGTGTAATGCGGCCATGCTTGGACGAACATTTTTCCACGAAGGCGAAGAGCGGCTGGCAATATACCTGGTTACCTCCCACGAGGTGGACGACGATGGCGGCGTTGGCGATGTTGATAAGCCAGTTGGGCCTGTAGAAGCCGGTAAGGAGGTTGCCGGGCGCTGCGTCGCCGAAGGCCGCATACCCATGCACCCGCACAGCATGTAGAAGGCCGTTGTCACTCCCACGCTCAACAGCGTCGCTTTCTTCATCGTCTTCGCCTCTCTAGGCGTTGATCTTATCGTATCCTGTATATATATAGTACGTCATCTATTAAACTAATCAATTGGATGAACAGTATACATATATAAGTCAGCTTTCATTGATCAATCTGCTTTAAATTAGTTACTTGAATTTCGATGAGGATGAGGGAGTAGGAGTAGGCGAATGACACAATATACAGTATACATATATAACTCCACCTGCAATTGACACAATATGAGCATATGTTAAAAAGGGTGCCATCTTAATGGGTCATGTACTAAGTTAATTAACTAGTTTAATTCATTTGTAAATTTGAAAGAAAATTACCGAGGTTAGAACGGACGGACGGCATCCATGTAGGTGTAGTTACGCTTGCCGGTGTCGGGATCACCGGAGCGGTAGCACTCGGCGAGGAGAGCGGAAGTGCAGTAAGTGACATGAGAGAACAAGAACATGGCGATGGGGCCGGCAACCCATCCCAGCTGGGCAATGGCCCAGGCCAGAGATAGCACCCCCGACCCAATCACCGCCGTTATTATGTTGGCGCTGGCCGTCCAAACGTTCCCTGGACTCAAAGAATCGTATCCAACGATTATCAATGTTTTTGTTTTCGATTCAAAGGGGCACATTCATTTACAACATACCAAAATAAATAAATTTAAAGAGTAATCATAATTTTTTGCTCACCAGTCCGCTTGGCCCGTCCATCGTCGTCGAAGCATTTGTAAGGGTCCTGCTGCTCCACGTCCAAGCAAGCACACCATTCATCTCCCTGGCCAAGCCCATCTTTGGCATACAGAAACCAAACACCGGAGGACGGAAAATGTTTGATCAGCTAATGTAACGGAAAAATACTCGATCCGATTTAATTCCTGCAAATTTTAATGTTTGTCGGTTGACGAGATGGTCGATGGTGGATACGACACCCCAAGTCTCACGAAAACCCAAGTGCTATAAAACTCAAAGAAAACTCGACTCAATCACTCAAAACAAATAAAGAGGAAGAATGATGGGGCAGAGCGAGATTATGAGATTATGTGAAGTACAGAGGGGCTGGTAGGCCTCATCTATCTCTCCTACGTCTTATATAGATCGCCAACTAAGTAAACTCGTATGTGTCAATTATAACATTTTTTTTCCAAGGATCAATTATAACATTTTTACAAAAAAAAAATTATATATATATATATATATATATATTCCACTTCGTTACCTTTGCAAATTAAACGCATGAACATACATATAGTTGATTATAAATTAGAAGTATTTACGATTTTATTTATTTTTAGGTAAAGTAGACAAGTAGGAGAACAGTTTGACTATAAGGCATTGCATAATACAAAGCCAGATGTTGGATTTGTTCTCTAAGCCAGCTAGATTCCAAGGGCTGTGGACAAGAATTGTTGGCTTTGACAATTGAACTCCTTTTAACTTTTAACGACGATCATCAATTATCATATATTTATGTCTCACGGTCCCAGAACTTATATACGGGAGCAAGATCCCTCCAAAAACAGGATTCCTCAGAAGGCTTCAAATTAACAAAGATCATTTGAAGACAGTCTCCTTATAGAGAACAAAAATAATAAAAAATTAAAAAATCGTTCCAAAGTACGCCTTTGATGAAATTTTGTGGCTATAAGTTATTTAATAAGTAAGATAGAAAAATTACTGACGTAGGGGTGTTAATGTCTCGACCTTGTTTCCTATTCAAACAGGCAAAATTAATTTTCATTCATGTTAGCTAGTATTTTTAGCATTTTTCTGACATTTTATTAAATTATATTACAAAAAGGTTTCTTAAGATTACTCATCATTGAAATCAATGAAGTTTTCACTTTTCCGCAAACTCATCCGTTTTATTACAAGTAAAATCATCCATGTAGTGCATTTGCGTACATAGCAGCAAGGCTGATCAGTAAATACGAGGGCTGTGACTAAATGGTTTCCATGACATTAATCGACGTGTCACCTGAGCTTGTTTTTGTGGGCCGTCTTCATCTGTTCACTGCTTTAGTTAATTAATGTTCTGTGTTTGTTGGTTATAATGTCTGTCACTTTCACGAAGTGCTGTCACTATATATCCATGCACGTCAAACAGAACGAAACACAAATCTGCTGCTTCATATTAGATAACTGCCTGCCGTTGCTTGCCGTGATAATATAACCTTGAACTGCTTAGAAATGAACTAAACCCAATAGAGAAAAAGAAAGAAAAAAAAAAGAAAGAAGGAAGAAGCGATGTTATATTTGAAGCCATCCGGAGCAACAAGGTGGGAGCTGATGATGGAAACTTGAATAATATGGACTGTGTTGGGCAGCATATTGGAAAGCGTTATTTTCGGTTACAACGTACACTTCCGAAGTGTCCAAAGGACCAATTTAGCATGCAACATGTCGTCTTTCTTCACAGAACTTCGACCAGTCTGAGTCTCAGAATATGGCCTCTTGACTCTCCACCTCCAATAGTCGCACCTCATTCTAAATGCACGGCTCACACACTTTGCCTCAGCTCGTTCCTCGAAACTTTGGTCCAGGGCTAGCATAAAGCCATGAACTGTTCAGGAGTCTAGACATATATACAATAAATAGTAACAATATCATTCTTTTGGTTAACATTATCATTGCTCGCGGTACCGGAAAAGAGGTTATTTTGTTTCTTTTCATTACTAATAACAGCTTTTTTTATTAAATAAAAAGCTGAGGCGCAAAAAAGGTGTGGTGGAACGAGCATATAATTTATATGGCTTATTCGAGGGCAAATTTCTTGAAGAAAAATCCAATCTGGAAGACTGCTTACTTTCTCCTACAAAAACAACTTTAAAATTAAATCTTCACGTTCAACAACATGAAAGCGGTAACTATAGAGTCGCATACAAATCGAGGCTGTGAGCATGTTGCATGTTCTGAACAGAGCCAAATAGTGGCACTGTTCAAGTTTTACACGGGATTTACTTTCATGTAACGGAAGTTGAGTTTAATAATAGATAATACGAGGGATAATATTAACAGGCGGCCAACACTTAAAAAAAAAATTGAAGTCCCCATAGAAATACATCTTCAAAAAATGAAAGCAAAAGCAAAATACAAAAAAGAAAGAATAAGAGACGCCAGCAAGGACATTTGAATAAGGCTGTAAAATACTTCGGCCATCCCAAGCATTCACTTACGCCCATAAAATCAATTTACATTTACAAGCAGCCTCTAGTCACTGTATGTTTTCCAACCCGGTAGGAATGAAACAGTTGAATTCCAGCAATCCATGACAAGCAAGCCGTCGATGCACTCCATTTTCTCTTTTCATATTGAGTCACAAAATGAAATCCCCGTACATCTTTTAGTTTTCCTAGAACAGTTCCTCAGAATTGAACTTATTCCAGGCTTCCTGTTTGAATATCTACATTGTCAGGGGCTATATATGCAAGCCAACATAATCAATCATTATAAAACCTATAAGCTCATTCTTCCTATCTTAAAGAACGTAAATAGTCTGTACAATAGCTATAACAAAAGTTACGAGCTACTACATAAAATATCTGGCTAACTTATTCTACTCAAAACAAAATAGTATGTCCAAATTTGGCTTATATTTCTACAAATTTCTACACAAACAATTCGCATCAAAGTTCTCTGTTCCATGATCGTAACAAGAGGAACTCAAAGCTAACATACAAGAACTATAACAGTTACAAACTTACATTTTTGAAAGTTAAACAGAAAGTCCAAGTGATGTTCTGTTTGGAAATTATAAGTAGACCAAGCCATATATGCAAATACGAAGTTTCATAATACACTTCCTCTTTCCTTCCTTTCTATAAAGAGTTGTGTTATAAAGGTGATACCACATAAATACAGCCTTGTTTCTTTGAGGTATTTGTGTCATATATTATATTAGGCAAAAAAATTCCATCACGCTACCCATCCCGACTCCCGACCTCACTGGAAATAAATTATGATAAACAACATTCAAGGAGCAAACTTGAAAAGAATCCAACTAGAAAACTTTTATGACTCTAACATGATTGGCATTAATACTCAAAAGACAAAGAAGAGGGCTGTTAGTGCATGAGCTAAGAAGCAATTTCTTCCTGTTAAACAATTTGTAGAGAAAAATGTGTACTATTGGAAAAAATCGGGGCAAACTTTGGTGTCAGACTCAAATAGAGCCTGGTAGAAAAAGCTTAATCTTTTCAATTGCAGATGAAAAGCATGGTCGGAGTACTACACAGGTTGTTCTCTTCCTTCAAGCCCTAACATAAACTGGTAAAAAGCTAAAACACCTAATAAGAATAAACTAGAAAATAAGCTCTACAATAGCATAGGACTCCACAAATAAGAAAATAACTGTATCCTAGACAGCTGAAAATAGAAAAGAGGGGCGTAAAATTTTTCACCAGAAATAGGAGGTTTAGATGCTATTTAATTAAAAATACATTCAATTAACATCATATCATCACAAGGCTGACTAACGACTAACCTTGAGAAGATCAAACACCTTTTCTGCAATATACTTTTGCTGTAGTGTAGCACCTTTTTGTTGCACTTTGTCAGGGTGGATGCACAATGTTGCCTTTCGGTAAACTTTTTTAACAGAGGCAGCTGTAATTAAATCAACCAGCGAAACTGGCTGCCAACCACATTCAGGCCAAAGAACCTGTCCGTGAACATAGGCATTTACTTATTCATTAAAATTAGATTCGTATACTCGTCATGGTTAATAATCATGGAAGAAGAGAATAAATGGTCATTCTATTGCTTGTGACAATGACTTGACGTCATGAGATTAGAAAAGGACAATGTGTTAAAGTATAAGAGAACCACTAAATCAAGCAGATCTAAAATATATTTAGTAATAGCTATAACCTAAATAGAGATTGTAATTTAAACAGGTAAGACAGCTAATTATTTTCACAATAGAAGTGAGATATAAGCATCATGCACACGATATCTCCAGACAGTTAATAATTGCATAATGAAAAAATCAACCGAAAAGAAAATCTTAATGCATGAATTCACTCCACAAAGAATAGGATTATCAAGTGTACTGCAGGAATAGGGTTCGTCTACTAATCCCCACTATTTGGGATTAGGCTAGATGTGATGACAGTAGTGGCGATATCAACATGCATGATTTAAGCACTCTGTTATCAGCACAACAACAAAGAGAACACAAACTCACAAGTTGAAACAAAAATACGTAATATGGTCGCAAATATGGTAATTGGCAATTGGATGCTGGAAGGAAGCTTTAGTTCAAACTTAATAACAGGGGAAATACAATAAGCAAAGTTGCATGGCAGCATGTGGCTTCTAAAATTTTCATGTTCCTAACTACACGAGTATAAATAAAATATAAGGAAATTGGTCACTCTAATATTCCCCACACAATTTCTAATTCACATTGCGTTTAACTCATTGAAATTTTTTTCCACTAGCCATTCAGTATGGGCTTTGTACGGTAAGTTTACTCATGAGATCAAGTATATGAACAGAAGGACCACATAGGTGAGCCAAAAATAAGCACTTGGCAGCTCAATCTATGAAGCAATTTGTTCAAACTATTAAGCACTTGGCAGCTAAGATAAGGTAAAATATTTTGTGGGAATCCATTATGTGCACTGCTAGAAAGTTCTTTTAGACATTTCCCAGAGATGAACGGACTGTAAAAGAGCAAACAATGTCAGTGACAATTTTTTATAATGAATTTTAGCATCTTCACAAGAAATAGATTTTGTTATTCACCTGAAATCTTAATTTAACTAAAATTTTCTCTACTCTAGTTCATGTATTGCATTATTGGGAACCAATATCTAAGGAGTCTAGCTAAGAATGTCATAATTATTCTATGCAATGTCAGCCTTAGATTGCAATTTGGTTTGCAAGATATTAGTAAATTTAGCACAGTTGTGCTGGATTATCTTTTCCTCCAATGCAGTGCGATAGATTTGATGAATGCTTCTATGCAGGAAATCAATTTCTCACATACAAATATCTGAATAGACATCGAAGAGGAACGCAAAAAAATGGCTCTTTGGCGCAAAAATTATTATCTGCATGATTTTGTCTCATCATTTAATAGCAAAAGCCATCATTTGATGATGATGATGATCAAAGAATTAAAAGAGAACTTTGTAAATTCGACTTACACACTGCAAAGTTGACAACAACGCCCGCAAATTGCCTTCTTTTCCGGAGGCCCAACGCTTGATCTCAATATCCAGTCTGTCAGCAATTCTCTGGAAAAAAAAAACAGATGTAAAAAAAAAATGTGTAAAAGGAAAAAAAGCTTTGGACCTTGAACTGTATAGAACAAAAAAACTCAATTCACGCTAATATACACAACTTCAAACCTCTTGAATTTAAAGATATTTACTTCATATAGATAAAGCTTACATGTCGCTCTTCCTGCTCCTTCTGAGTTTGAATGTCACGTTCATTTTTCTCAGCCAAAGCTTTTGCCTGAAATGCCAAGAATGATAATAAGCTAATTTGTACTATGAAATGACATTCAAGAAATTCAGGCGCAAATAGAACAATCAATAATTTCAATTTTGATGAGAAACTCGTAAAAACGGTAACAGCTAACGAAAATATACCGCACGCTCACGTGTCCGCATATAACGCTCATATCTTGCTTTACGCCTTTCTTCACTTTCACCATCAATTTCTTGGAACTCGGTAGATGATGCAACAGCTTTACATTTAAAACATGGCACACAGATTAGAATTTTAATTATCCTAAGATAGCACTAGTAATAGTCATAAAAGTACAAATAACGAGAGAAAGTATTTAAACCTCCAAAAACGGAAATAAGGTCATCTACAATATTTGCAGTTGAAGATGCTTTCCTCATATTGGATGAAGTCCCAACAGCTCTTGCAGCATCAGTGCTTTTAGTTTGAAACTGGGAATCAAAAAGATCCTGTACCATCCAAACAAACTTTAGCAAACAAGTAACAATAATAAAATCTCATAAATGTAAGGTTGGGATTGAAATAAGTACCAAAACAATAGAACAGTTAGACTAGTAAACTGACGAAAAAACAGCATGGACTTGGATACAAAGGTAGCCCATGAATTGAATTGTGATAAAATTTGGAGACTGGAAACTAGTGACTGTAACACACATTGAAATTTGGATGCATGTACACTACGAAATAAATCAGAAATTAACTGATGCATAAGTCATTAACAACATTAATTAAAGAAAATAAATTCTTTTTGGCAATTTTTATTACATTGTTTATTATACAAGAGTTCTTTCCTTAAAAGAAATCCCTGAACAAAACGCTAGAAAAAAATATTAGGCTTGTATACACTTACCGATGCAGCCCTCTGCCTCGGAGCACTGGTTGGCCTAGCACTCATTCCAAAGCATGACTCGCTCTTCTGTTGTCTCTCCCAGGCAGCAGCAGCAGCAGCTCTATCTTTGGCCTCAGCTTGAGCTCTTAACCGAACTTCTGCGGTAGCTCTCTCCACTGCAGCCCTTTCACGTGCTTGTCTTTCCCTTGCTTCTGCAGCAGCCTTCTCAGCCCTTTCACGTGCCTCAGCTGCAGCCCTTTCCCGTGCCTCAGCTGACGCTTTTTCACAAGCTACAGCAGCTGCTCTTTCACGAGCCTCAGTGGCTGCTCTTTCACGAGCCTCAGCGGCTGCTTTTTGCACAGCAGCTCGTTCAGCTCTTAAACGAGCCTCATTAGTTGCCTTCTCCACAGCAGCTCGCTCAGCTCTTAACCGTGCCTCAATTGCTGCTCTCTCTCGAGCTTCCCTTGTAACCATTTCAACTGCTCGTCTAGCCTTTTCCCTTTCTTCCTTCTCCTTCTCAAATCTCTTTCTTTCTTTTTCTTTCTCTTCCTCTTCTCTTTGTTCTCTTTCCAACTGTTCCTGCCTATCCCTATTTTCTCTTTCAGACACATCGTGACTATTCTTGTCATCCTCGTTCATTTGAGCTGAATCTCTATTATTGGTAGCTTTATCATCTTTTTCTCTTTCCCTTACTTCCTTTGCATATTTGAACTTTGTTTCCGCCTTATCCATAGCTTGCTTCATAGCAGCAGCAGTGAAGTTCGCTTCTGAATCTTCCTCACTGCAAGAAATATTTGACCACCCATCAATTGGAGGTTGAGGATGCCCGCCAATGGAAAATTCTTCCAGTTCATCTATTGCAGAACTAGGAGGGTTCTTCACCTTCTTTTTTCCATCATCAAAACGAACATTTGAGCACCCATAATCTGGAGGTTGAGGATGCCTGTCAGTGGCAAATTCTTTGAGTTTATCTATTGCAGAACGAGGAGCTTTCTTAACTGAATCATGAGACTTTTTGTTCCCATTCATGTCAGTACTTGACACCAGTGGCTTAGGTGGAGGTCTAGCAGGTGGTGGAGAAATTGTAGGTTGTGTAAACAGAGGAATTTCAGATACGCTTAACCAGATTTCATCTAAATTTTCATTGTTTCCATCAGACCTAGAAGACAAACCAATATCTGTGTTTGTCTCCATAAAGTCAGGACCCATATTAGGAGGTCTACTACCATTTGCAGAAACGTGAGAATCTGACACGCTGGTTGGAACATCAAAGAGAGTTGAACCAGATTTTTTGTTTCTACATGATGCTTTAGAAGATTCTCGAGAAGCATACGATGAATCTACACTTCCACCACAGCTGGAACTCTTCAGCTTAATATTCACAAACCCGTCAAAGCCATCTACTTCATCAAATATTTCGCCATTAGGAGAAGAATTATCAGCTTTTCTGGAGTAAGAGGGGAAAGGATTGACCATGTCTTCCGCAGACTCTGAAGATCGATACGTTGAACTTGTGACTGATTCTAAAAAAACAAAGGGATCTTCTAAGAATGCTGACTTGGACTGTGTTGAAGAAACTGTGGATGGAGGGACCACATTATTATTGTCTTCCTTGTCGCTGCAAAATTATTACCAGAGAACAGGAAAACTGAATCCAATCAAAAAAGCCATTTTTTAATAAAAATCGAATCCAGTCAAAACAGCCATCTTTTAATAAAAACTGAATCCAATCAAAAAAGCTTTTTTTTAATAAGAAGGAACGCATTGGGGCAGACAGTACAATAAGTTGATCAGCTATCAACCGTTAGAGCAGACATTGCATTCCTTCAAGTCAAAATAAACCACAAGCCATTCGATCAATCATTTTTTCGAACATATCTTCTGCATACAAATTTTTGCTTATACCATACGACTACCCACAAGACATCTTATTATGACGGAGTACAATTATAATAAAACACGGTCCAAATGTGACTTGAGAATCCTTAGAACACAAAAATTCTAAACGCATCACATCTCGGCATAAGCTAAAGAATTGGAATCTACCTGCTTTTGCTCTCAACTGTGGTTCTCCCAAAGCCAGGTAGGAGGTCATCAAGCCCCGAATAGCCATTGCTGGCTTGGCTTTTGACGGAAAAATCAACCCGTACCGCAGGCTCCTCCACTGCAAAGCTTCCAAGCAGGTCCTCGTAGGGAGATGAGGAAGCCCGATTACTAGGTGCCGGCCCAGGGGAAGAGGAGGAAGCACCATCGTACTTGGCCGAGAACGCAGTCTCGACACCGGCAACGCCGTCGAAGATGCCAAAACCGTCGTCGTCGTAGACGGGCTTGTCGCAAGACGGCGGCGTCGGCCGCGTATCATTGGTCGGATGACGCGGCCCTCCGAAGACATGGTCGGAAAAGCCGGCGTCGTTGTGGCTGTGGAAGAGAGGGGCGGCAGCCGAGGTGTTGTTAGGGTTGGGGGAGGGGACGGCGGCGGGAGCGGCCATTGGCGGGGACCTGCGCCGGGCCAGGAAGCCCAAGTCCCGGGCGAGGTCGCCCAAGTCGTCCATTGGAGACCGATACCTGGTCAGATCCGGCGCTGTTGAAGGGTCACGGCCGCCGTCGGAGGAGGAAAGACGGAGCTCTTCCCTCGTGTGTACCGCTCGGTCTACTTGTTGGGGCTTTTTCCCCTATTTTCCTCTTCCGTGTTTCGCTACTTCTCCTTCTCCTATTGGAGTTTTTTTTTTATTTCTTCCCCCAAACAACGATTGATTTACTTTAGAAGAATTTACCGTTAAACGGTAAAAAGATGGAGTATTCACGATTCAATGAAATTTGTTTGATATTTTACAATTTTGCGGTAGTTTTTTTTCCAAATAATAAAAAAGAACCTCCCATTTGGGTTAGTTTTGGGCAATGGCTAAAGAGATCTAGTTTAACTTTCATCAAAGAACAAAACAGAAGGAAGAACGGATATGCCTGCCTCTCTCGTTGTTGAGTGTCGTTTGCGGTTCCCAACGACGGACAGGGGCACCGTCATCCAATGCCCGACGAGCCCATCCCGACGCCCCTCACCCGATCGCCAAGGTAGTCTGTGTTGATCCGCTCCAGTCCCTGATGAGCCCTCTTCTATCGGGGGGAGCAAAATCGCTTTCTTTGTTATTAAGTTCTGTAATGCATAAGTAGACGTAAGATTTGTGGGGTAAAAATATATTCCATGTTGGTTATTGCTGTTTATTGAAACCATTTCTTTTTTGTTGGAGGTCTGGTTTTATTACAAGTCCATTGATTTACAACAAGCACAAGTAAATTGTAGTGGAGGAGTATTTCTTCCCAACTCAATAGAGTTGTATCTTTAATTATCTTTTTTCTCAACTATGCTCCTGGATAAATAGAGGGGCATGCTGATGTTGATAACCTTTGTTGCCTTCTTCTTCGACAGTGTCCTCGTATTTATATTGGAACCATTATACGGATACCAGATGCATGACAACATTTAATAAGGTAATTGAGGTTGAGTCCAGGGTGAACGATAATAAGAAGGAAGTCATTAAATTTTAAAAAAATGGCTTCTAAATATTTAGTATTTTAAGAAATGCTATATTGTTTTTAAATAGAACTATATATATTTTAAGTAGAATACGGGAGGATTTCTATTTGTACCCTAATGCTAATCATAATCTTATCTTTATACATTTGAATCAATTTATATTTAAGTCTCATAAAAGCAAATTAATTTATGTGTATTTATTTACGTGATAACCAATGTATATGTTGTCAACTGATGTGTCTTTCGTTAGTCTTGTTTATCAATTGTCACGCAATATCGAAAGGCAAGTTTGATTTGTACTTTTTGTTAGATTGATTTTATTTATTATGACAAAAAATATAATGAATTTTGTTTCAAGTTTTACTAGGAAATCAAGAGAATTATTGGATGAACCAATCAACTTGGTCAATTTTAAATTAATAAAAAACACTTGGCTAGCTTTATTTGCAAATAAATATTAATTAATATTATATGTAATATTAATTACTTCAATTTCATAACTTCACTATTTATTTCCTATAGGACAAACAAATGCATAAATAGTCTTATTACAAGTCAATAATACAATAATTTATATGCAGTATACATTGATTTTTTATTCCTAAGCAGAAGAGGTACATATATTCATTGAATTTTTATTATTTTCTCGCCCATCCATGCCTTCCTAAAGTTTCTGGTTGTTTGAACAATCGGTCTAGAATTCATATTTGTCTTTACACCATTTACTAATGATCTACAGCCACATGACTAGGTATGAATAAATGTTGTGGTTCCAATTTCTACCCAATTAGATAATTAAATATCCGAAGAGGTAGTAGTAGTTGCACTTGCTTACTGCCTACAAAATTTTATTGTTCGTTACCACCCAAATTATGACCATCAACAAATCATGTGATATGAAGAAGATCCAAGTAGAGGGATAAATTAGAATTTTAGAATTTTGATACTCTTCATAGAATGATAATTCGAATTTTGATAATCCTTATAAGAGCTGTGATATGAAATTTAAATTCAAATTGTGAATGAATGTATAAAAACGGAGAAAGTGTATAAAAAAAATGAATGAAATTTTCAACTTCCTCATTGCCGCCTTTTCACTTTGTCTCCCCTTCCTCCTTCCTCACTTCTCCAACCTCCTTTCCAATTCCATTCCTCTTCTAATTCACATAATTCAAATTCCACTACATTTCTCTGTTTCATCATTTAAATCTTTGCTCTGTTCGGTGTTCTGTTCATAAATGTTACATATTTGAATTCTGTTTCAGTTTGCAATTTATGTTCATTCCTGAGAAATTGATACAATCTTGAGGAAGGATGAAAACTGCATTGGATATGGCTTCACGATCCTCAGGATTGGCAAACCGAGGGAAGGGAATTCTTCCTACTCCTGATGATCAGAACAAATTAGTATCAGAGTTGGTTCAATCTAGGGATGGCAACAGATTAGAGTTACCAAAAGAGTTAGAGAATGAGGTAACTTCTGAAAATCTCGATATCTCGTCCATTGCAATAGGTCAAGTAAGTATTCAAGATTCACTAGATACATGTACTCAAACTTTTAAAATGATACAAGAATCCATGGTGACATTCAATAACCGTATCACTCAATTGGAAAATTCTGCTCATAAGGATGCTCAAGATCGATTACAGACTTATAGTTACAATTCTGATTATAGAGTAGACAATCGAGAACAATTATCCCCTTACTTGTCAGAAACATCGTTGTCATGTCAAGTGAGCAGGTTGAAATTCCAAAGGTATAATGAAGAATGTGATCCAATTGTATAGTTGTATCATTGTGAGCAATATTTTGAATTGTATAAAACAATGGAAAGGAACAAAGTCGCCATGGCTGCCTATCATTTGGATGATGAGGCACAACTTTTGCATCAATTATTCAAGAAAGAAAATCTCATCATAACTTGGACTGATTTTAAAGATGAAATTCTATCAAGGTATGGATCTTGTGAATTTGAGGATCATTTCGAAGAGTAGTCAAAATTCAGACAAACTGGATCAGTGATAGATTACTACATGACTTTCATTCGGTTGGTCACCAAAGCAGGTAATGTTATAATTGATCAGCAAGTCAATTTTTTCATTGCAGGATTGAATGAGAATTTACGCATAGATGTCAAAGCTCAGAAGCTGAGAACATTGAGAGATGCTCTTAGCTATGCTAAATTGTTTGAATCAAAGACAAAGGTTAGCAAAACTTCCAATTGGATAAGTGGCAGCAAAATGAAATCCATAGGAGAGAATGTGTTTTCTACACCTACAACATCTGTAGACAGGAATCCTAGTAAGATGATTAAGAAATTAACCATAGAAGATATGGCTCAAAGAAGGGCAAAAGGACTATGTTTTAATTATGATGAAAGATTTGTTTCAGGACATAGATGCAAGAAATTATTTAGCATTCAAGCTATATGGTCCATGGAGGAACAATCTTCTGCAGATTCAGATACGGAGGAAAATACAGTGGAGGAATAACAAGTGTAAGATGCTGACCTACTTAAATTATCCTTGAAAGCCTAAAGGGTGAAGTAACACCGGAGACAATGAAGATCCAAGGAGTGCTTAAAAAGCAACTGATACATATTTTAGTGGATTCCAGATCCACTAATAATTTCCTGGATCAAAATTTGGCCATGAAGTTGAACATTAAAGAGGATTCAACTAAAAGAATGGAAGGGGTGGTGGTAAATGGGGATCGTCTCACCAGCCCTGGCAGCTGTAAGGAGGTGAATTGGACTACTTAAGGACATGAGTTGTCTGCTGATTTTCATTTGTTGCCTTTGAGAGAATTTGACATGGTGTTAGTAATTCAATGGCTTTGAACATTAGGAGCAATTGTATGGAGCTTAGTCAAACTTCAGATGACATTCGTAGTAAATGGGAAAGAAATCTAGTTACAAGGCATCAAACGTTCTCCTATGCAAATAGTGGGGAAGAATAAAATGATCAAGACTGTTGTCATAAGAAAACAAGGTGTGTTGTTGTAGTTAACAACAACACCAAATTCAAGTGAATTCAAATCATCATCCCTTCCCTTAGATGCAGAAAAGCAACTGGAGATGACTATGTTGCTGGAAACTTACAAGGATATTTTTGAGAAGCCAGAGAAGCTTCCTCCTCCACAAAGTCATGATCACAGTATTCCCCTACTGCCAACAGCAATACCAGTAATATCTAGGCCCTATAGATACCCCCCAATTCAAAAGTCAGAAATTGAGAGGCAGGTATCTAAAATGTTAGAGGCTGGAGTAATAAGGCATTGCCATAGTCCTTATTCATCTCTGGTATTGTTGGTGAGGAAGAAAGATGGTTCATGGCGCCTTTGTGTTGATTATCGTGCCCTTAATCAACAAGCCATCAAAGATAAGTTTCCTATAACCTTGATTGATGATTTATTAGATGAGCTCTATCATGGTAGATTTTTTTTTAAATTGGATCTGAGGTATGGATATCATCAAATTAGAATGTCTGTGAATGACATCTATAAAATTGCATTTCGAACTCATGAAGGCCATTATGAATTCTTAGTTATGCCTTTTGGGCTTACTAATGCGCCTTCAACCTTCCAATCTCTCATGAACTCAATTTTTCATGATCATCGTCGTCAATTTGATTTTTTGATGATATTCTGATATACAGCTCCAATTGGAAAGAACACCTGGCTCTTTTTACGAGCTCATACTTTATTTGTTAAGCAAGAAAAGTGCTTTTTTGGATAGGAGAAAGTGAGTTACCTTGGTTACATCATTTACAAGGGTCCAGTGGCAATGGGTCCGGACAAAGTTTTAGCTGTTAAACAATGGCCTCAACCTAAATCCATCAAGGCCTTGAGAGGCTTTCTTGGTCTCATTGGTTACTATAGAAAATTTATCAAAGGCTATGGTTGCATTGCTGAACCCCTAACTTCCATGTTAAAGAAGGACTCTTTCAATTGGACACTTTTGGCTTTGAAGGCTTTCAATGATCTCAAAATAGCTGTCATAACTGAACCACTTTTGGTGTTGCCGGATTTCTCTAAAAAGTTCATTTTGGTGTGTGATACTTCAAGTAAGGGAATTGGAGCTGTGTTGATGCAAAATCAAGCACTGGTGGCATACTTTAGCAAGGCCTTACATGGGAGGAATCTTTTGTTGTCCACTTATGAAAAAGAGCTATTGGCCCTTGTATTAGCAATTTAGCGTTGGAGAGAATATGTACTGGGACGACCATTTGTGGTGAGAACTAATCATGCAAGTTTGAGGCATTTGTAGCAACATAAATTGACTACAACACCACAACAGAAATGGTTAGTCAAATTGATGGGATTCAATTTTTCTATAGAATACAAGAAAGGGATTAACAATTCAGTTGCAGATGCCTTGCCAAGAATACATGAGGAAGCCACCATCCATACTATTTCATGCCCCATTCCCACATGGTTGGAAACTATTAAACTGGCTGTCAAAGAGGAACCAATGATACAACAGATTGTTTAACAGATTGAAGAAGGAGGCTTATCTTTAAGCTAGACCTTCAAGGATGGAATTATATATATTAAACATCAAATTTATCTATTGAATCCATCTGAATTGATAGATATTATTGCATCAGAATTTCACAAAAGTTTTCATGAAGGATACTAGAAAACTCTTCGACAAATACAAGTTGTCTTCTTTTGGTCCAAAATGAAAGATCATGTCAGGGAAATAGTTCGAATATGTGAGATATGTCAGCAACATAAATTGGCCAACACATCACCAGCACGGCTCCTTCAACCCTTACCAATCCCTGCACACATTTGGACTGATATATCGATAAATTTCATTGATGGTTTACCTAATTCAAAGGGTCGTACTTCAATTTTGGTGATTGTGGGTAGACTTTCTAAGTACAACCACTTCATTCCTTTGAGTCAACCTTATTTAGCCATCACAATTGCTCAAATATTCTTTGATAATGTATTCAAGCTTCATGGCATGCCGAATTCGATTGTGTGCAATCGAGATGCCATCTTTACAAGTTCATTCTAGAAAGAATTATTCAATCTTCGGGGAACATCCTTTAAATACAGCTCAGCTTATCATCCACAAACTGACGTCCAAACAGAAGTGGTAAACCGAATTTTGCAAATGTACTTAAGTTGCTTTGTGGGAGATCAACCAAAAGAATGGACAAAATGGTTATCATGGGCAGAATATACCTACAATACTAGCTGGCACTCATCAACCAATTGTACTCCTTTTGAAGCAGTATACGAAAGACCTTCTCCCACACTACTCACTTATGTTCCTGGAATTGCTTACCTTTCATATGTTAATAGTAAATTACAATCTAGGGATCAAATCTTGACTTTATTGAAGCAGCATTTGAAATTATCTCAGGAAATGATGAAGAGGACGTATGATAAACATCATACAAAGAAGAGTTTTAATCTAGGGGATTGGGTATATGTAAGGTTACATCCATATAAATAGGTTTCAGCAAAGATGAATTGACGTCAATCCAGGGGATTGATGTATAAAATTACTGCCAAGATTTTTTGGTCTTTATCATATTGTGCAACGAATTGGTGAAGTGGCTTACAAATTAGCTTTGCCTAACAGATCTCGAGTACATGATGTATTTCACATTTCTTTGCTTAAAGAGAAATTGGGCGCCAAAGACCGAGGGAAGGCAATTCTTCCTGCTCCTAATGATCAAAACATTATGATGCCAAGATGATAACAGCCCTACACGGGGAAGATGGTGATTCTGCAAAAAATAAGCATAGATGCAGAAGACCCTTCCCTTTGGCTTTTCAGCAAGGTGTACATGGCACCAATACCCAAAGAGAACTCATATTGACCTGTAGGATGCATGATTTCCCCTAGGCTTGCCATTTATGGAGAAATGTTTAGACTTGGTAGATGGGTTATGATCGAAACAAGAGTTGGCCGAGACACAAGAAGTGAGGAGGGTGACAACCCTTGTGAAGGCAACAGAGGAGGAGTTGTAGAGGAAAGGAGGGTCATGGGACAATGTTGGAGTGGAAAGTTGCTGGTATGGTGGTTGTAACACCCCGACTCAGCTCACCCATGAACCAACCCGAAAATGCTACCGGCGACCGAACCGTTCGCTAATCTACTAGATTCGATTAAGCCGACCTGGATCTACTCTCGGCATCTTAAGATGAAGATACAATTTTCTATATGCATGGATGAATGCACAAAAATCCTAACATGCTACAACATGGATGATATGATAATCAATTCACACACATCAACACAATTACAATAAAAGCAAAAAGAAATTCTAAGTAAAAACAGACAGAGCCTCCCCTAAAAGTGCAATTAGAGGCCACCCTGTCAAAATAATATATACAAACATATATTCATATATCAACAACTTCATTCTCACATAATATAATCTACAGTATACTTATTCTAAAACTTGGGTCTCAGCCCACCTGCACATTCTCTTCATAATTCACATCGTATCATCATGTTAACATTCAACCATAGCGTATCATCATCTCTTTGCATTTTTTCACATCAATTTCGATATAATAAAATCATAAACAAAAGATTAAACACTCAATCATCAAATATGTGTGTGCAAGAGACATCACTGCTCCTCCGTCCAAGCTAACACATCCGATCAAATTCATCACCTACATATATTATAAAAGATCGTCAGTAACGAGTATTACCGGTCCGGAAAATAACTAATATCAAATTGGTACAGGAGAGCTAACCCTCATGTTGAACAAAAACATCATATACTTCCTCAAGAACTCTCACAAGGGCACTAATAAGAGCCGTTGCTCTCTAGTCGATAGCGCCCCTTTCCATCTCATTCTCTTTCCTTGGCCATCTCATCTATTGCGTCTGGCATCAAATCTCATTCTCATTCATCTCAGCCCTCTACGTCCTCCATATTACTCCTGGCCTTGAGCCGAAGGCCGAGTACTCTCAGGCAATCGCCTTTAGTAACCTTTGAACCACAAGTCCGGACATGCGCGGTACTAAACAGTACCCGTAAACCTCCACGTTCTCTGGGTGTGAGGAACTCAAACGTGGAGTTAGCAGGATCCCTCGGGATGAAGTGGGTCTTCTCCAACATCAACCCGAAGACAAACACATGCCTTATCTGAAGCCATGGCCGCCTCCCTCTGTCCATCTCTCACTGAAAATGCGAAAACCATACATATATAGGTCTGGGATGGGATTAATAAAGTAGGCCCGAAGACATCGTGAGCTGGATCTGAATTTTGAAACATACTCGAGGGATCTCATCCTCGAGGGTTATTAATCTCGAAAAACTGTTAGACTAAATGGCCCGAGTTAGGTGGGATCCGATAAAACGCCACTTAACTCGTCCTGCCAGTAGAAAACCAAACATACGATGGAATAGAGCGTAAAACAGAGACGAGTCCTAAACGGACCTAGTAGAAGCTCCAAGCGTGACATCGCACGTAGGCGGCAAGCTCCTACTCCATACCTACACATGAGAGCTAAATACTCACGCCCGATAACTAAATGATGCATCAACTAATCCTAATTATCACACACAATACAATACAACATCCTCCATTAAATAATCATAAACAAAATATCTCTAGATAATTCTATTCACTCTGATTTTATTATATTTTTCTAAGTTACGTTACGGTTAATTAACATGCTCGGGTTAATTCACCTAATTAGAACACCAACATTCATCCATTACTAATCAATCATGAATATCATTACTTCTTCCATGCTTGGACTCATGCTCGGACTTTTATCATGGCAATCAGTCAATCCTATCATGATGTGCTAACAATCATCAATTCTAAATAATAGCTAGGAGGTAATTATACCTCGCGTCGTCGGCAATCGACGATGCTAGGGCATCATTGTACGTGCATCTCAAACCTCGAATTCGGTGCTCCACGGCGTCCGAAGCTCGATCGGGTTCGACCAGGTGAACTTTGTGGAAGATCTGGTGAAATCTGTCAATCAGATTTTCCGGCTACTTTCGGCGATTTTATGACAACTCAGTGATTTTCTGGCGACTTTCCGGTAGTTTTCTGGCAAGAGTCGCCGACGGCCGTATAGGGTACCATCGGAACCACCTCGGCAAGCCCGATGCGTCTGTAATGTCAATGCGGCCGACAGAGGTGGCGGCACGCCGAAAAATGCTAAAAATAGGGGCGGTCGCGGTGGGTGGCTAGATCCAGCTGACCTGGGCGGCGATCGGCGGAACTCTGGTCGGGGAAGGTAGTTGGGTGGTCGGTGACGCCGAGGCGGCCACTGGACGGCGACGGCGACGATCGCCGGCGCCGGGATCAGCAAGGCGACCATGACGAAATCTCCGCGCTAGCCGCGGCGATCCAGCGTTGCAGCGGCC
>JAVDBV010087376.1:0-11257 GCA_032619315.1 Piper longum | reverse complement strand
TGAGTGCAATGTGCATATCTTCCTAACGCTTATCCAATAGGAGCTACTTGCTAAAGGGCATGCCCTTTGTGTCATAGGACATGTACTTGGCAACCTCGGTGAAGGGCCGGTTGGCAAAAGTTAGGTCATGGGTCCCGAGGAACTCCTCCGCCGCCGGTGACGAGAGGACGATGGTCGGGACAAAGCCGAGGCGGAGAAACATGATTGGTCCATACCTGCTTGGATAGCTCATGGAGACCATGGTGTGTAGTTCTCCCAGTATTAGAAGGTTGCCTAGTAATGGGATCCTCTTTGGTCCTGGTGGCAGTTTGGTAGCATTTTTGTTACTCTTAGCTACTCTTGATGTATTAGATTGTAGAATATAAGCAATGGAGTGGTAGAAAACTATTGTCATAACTACAAGAACAGACCAAGAGAGGATGGGAGACATGAAGATGCAGCTTAGTAATTGGCTTGATTTGGACTCTGGTGGGAGTTTGGCTTGACCATGGGTGTAACTCATGGCTACTTTTGTTGTATAATTAGCTTGGCGGAGATTAGCAAATGGGTAATAGTGCAAGAACTGGCCAAGAGAAGATGGTTACATTGCTCTATCTGTTTCGCTAAAGGTACAAATGTGAAGTTAAAAGCAATGCAAGTGTTGATCCTTATTTATATAAGGCTTAGTGTTCTTGAAGTTTTGATCTTGCAAGGAAAGAAACAAAAAGGGTATGGTAGAATAATATGATGGTTAGTTCTATTGAAGCTTGTATCTCTTGGAACTTGGCATTCATCGGAAACATTTGGATGGGATCAATGTTGACATTCTTTGGTAGCTGTTCCTACTTGGATTGTTTTTCTTAACTGTTGTGTTAGCTTTATGTTATATTTTTTTTCAGCGAGCTGGTTACTATATCTTACTGTCTGATGCATAAAGTAATCATAGAATTTGGCTAAGTTTCTGACGTAGATGAAGTTAACTTCATTTTGGGCTTTTGGGTATTATAACATAACATATTATTTGATGAACTTTAACATTTCTTTTTGTTTTAGATCAGGAAGTAAATCAAAAAATGTATGAACTGAAAAAGACCTGTGCTTTACGTAATATAGTGATTGGCCCGCTCAGATGCTTATCATTTCCTGCATTGATTTTGTAGCCGAATAGCCTTATCTTTGTCCTGATTGTGGCAACCATTTCCCTACAGCAAAACTATTTTTTTCATGGTTGCTCATGTTTGGTGTATTTGTTATACCCATAAATCTAGAAGGGGAAGCAACTTAATTACTGAGCCATTTTTGATAAGAAGCCTGCCTGCTTCAGTTAAAGAAAAAAAAAGCATATCATGAATATTACTTGTTATCTTGATGTTCAAATTATGGCCCAACAACACCACGTAATTAAATCATTAAACTTTTAATTGAAAGCTTAATTTTGATATTATCAGTCTATCAATTTTAAATTTATAAAGGCATGTCACAATGAATTTCGTCTCTGGTGTCTATCCCTAATATCCTATTTTTCAGCTTGAGTTTCCTTAGAGGATTTGAAGTTAAGCAGCTCAAAATCATATAGATTCGATAATAAAGCTAATGATGTTTCCCATAAATGTGAAATTGATAAATTTTAGAGATTTAAGGGCAATTAATAGTCACCATATATAGTTATACTTTCACTATTAGATATATCGAAATCATTATAATTTTATAAAGATAATTTCATCAGGTCTCATTTACAGAAACTATTAAGCCACGCCTTTCACACGACATTGAAATCATCCTGGTATGTAAGTACGAGTGTGATTAAAATTTTTTCTCTTAAATATTTTCACTTTTATAAGATGAAATGTAGGTTATTTATAATTAATAAACAACAGCTGTACATGCAACCAATATGCAATTCAATATATATCCATACATAGTTTTCTTAGTAGGATAACATATATTGTTACATGAGGATTGAGCCAGTCCCATTCCCCACGATATTTTACAGCACAACAAAAACATTGGCCCATTGAGAGACATGAAGTAAATGTGAATATCGCAAAAGATGACAGCATGACCACTGCTCAGAGGCCAGGGAAAATTCAATGAAATGCTCATAAACCTTATCCTACTCTTGGCCACTCCTTCAATTCAATCTTCTTCACGTTACGAACAAAACATACTTTATGCCATGGCCAGAAAACGTGGCGGTAAAGCCTGTATTCTCCACGTCCCTGGCCATGTAGAGCTGGTCGTGGGGTAAGTCCCGTGCAAAGAACCATAGATGTACGAATCGGTCGATTTTGTGGCAGATTTAAATCGGTTTTTTTGTAAAAATTACTAAATTACCCTTGCCTTTATATTAAATAAATTACTTGCACATGGATAAAATGGAAATTATAAATTGACAATGACCGAAATACCCCTAAATGACTAAAATATCCTTGTCTTTATATTAAATAAATTATTTATGCATGGGTAAAATGGGAATTCAAATTTGATAATGACCAAAATGCCCTTATATTACGAAAATACCCTTAATTTTATATTAAATAAATTATTTATGGCTGGGTAAAATGGGAATTAAACTTTGACAATGACCAAAATGCCTTTATATTACAAAAATACCCTTAATTTTATATTAAATAAATTATTTATGCATGGGTAAAATGAGAATTAAAAATTAATAATGACTAAAATACCTTTAATTTTATATTAAATAAATTATTTATGTATGGGTAAAATGGGAATTAAAAATTGAGGGGAGGGAGAGGGTGGCATTCTCGTAATTAAAAATTGACTCGAGTTCGACTCGAATATAAAATAATAATTAATTCAAAATATTTTAAAAAAAATCCAAAACAATATTAAAAATATAATAAACTATAATACACATAATAATATCAAAATAACATCAATATATGATTTTTATATATTTATATTATAAATTGTCAATATATATTTTTATATAACCGATTTGGACCGATTCCGATTCCGATTCCGATTTAGACCGATTCAAAAAAACCGATTTTTGGCCGATTTAGACCGATTTCGATTCCGATTCTGATTCATTGGAAAACCGATTCCGATTCCTGCAACCATAGTTGCATGGCTATGATATTATTAATAGTCATAATTAATTGATATTAACTATTTATTTATTTATTTATTTATTCATTAGATTATAATAGATTCATTTATTTATTTATATATTCACTAACGCGAGGATATATTGATAATTATTCGTATTTACCGGTATATTTGTATAGTATTATTATATTATTATTTTTATGATTGGAGTATTGTTCATGTTTATGTACTTATTATTTATCTAATTATCTATGAATGTATTTTCTTTGTTAATTTATCTATTTATTATTAATTATTATGGTGTCTCGATTTGCGTGCTACATGTTATTTATAGGTTTGTTAGTATTGTTTTCTTTGTTGGGATGTATTGATGATATGAGCACTCACCACAAGTATGCATCATGTAGAGACAATAGTATTTTACTTAGCGTACTTAGAAGTGGGTTCCGATGTAGGCTTCGGAGTCCGAGCTCACCGTAGTTGTGCAGATACGCTTGGAGTTTGGACCACATGTCCGTAGGACTCTCTCCCTTTCTGCTTGACTCCTTGCGTGTATGGTTTAATCATATTTTAGACGTAGGATAACATCGAAAGCGTTTTATCGGATCCTTCCGATGTTAGGCCATTTAGCCGTGTTTATACACATCGAAAGCGTTTTATAAATAAACGCTACACACACTTGAGTTCAACCTAATATTTAATTCCTTGCATTTATTTATATTTGATGTATTTTTATGTTTATTTAACAATGTCTTCAATTCTCATGACATCAAGAGGGTTATTTCGATCTATTTTATGGATCGAGTCTCACTGACTAATAATATTAAACATGTCTCGACTCGATCGTAACATTTCTGATCCGGTTCTTAAGTGAACCGAAATTGGGGTGTTACAGCATGGGCTACTTATCAACGGGTGATGCAATATATTTTTATAGACATGCTACATGCGGAAATGGAGGATTATGTTGATGACATAATTGTGAAGTCAAAAGCAAGAAATGATCATTGTAAGGTGTTGCGAAAGGTACTTCACCAGTGTAGAGTAAATAACTTGAAGTTGAATCCACAGAAATGTGCTTTTGGTGTCTCGTGAGGAAAGTTTCTCGGATTTTTAGTACATGAGCGAGGAATCCAAGTTGATCATGCCAAAATTCAAGCTATCAGAGATATGAGTCCACCTACATCTTTGAGTCAATTGCAAAGCTTCCTGGGAAAGATCAATTATATTCGGAGATTTATTCTAGACTTGTCATAAAAAATTTTGACACTCACCAAGATGTTAAAGAAAAATAACAAGTTTGAGTGGGGGGAAGCATGTGAGCAGACCTTCGAGGAGATAAAGACAGGATTGCTAAAGTCTCCAACTCTACTTGCTCCAGTACCAGATAGACCACTCATTCTCTATATTTCTCACACAGAAGCAACACTTGCATCCATCTTAGCCCAGGTTTATGACCTTGGGAGAGAACGACCTGTGTATTACTTAAATAAAGCTATGACTTCAATTGAACAAAGTTACACGAAGATAGAAAAAGCATGTTTAGCTTTGGTGTTTGCTTCTCAAAAATTCTGACATTACTTTCTTACACATGAGGTACATTTGGTGGTACATGACAATCCTGTTCGATACCTGCTTTAACAACCATCCTTGTCAGGAAGAGCAACAAGATGGCTTTGGAAGTTAATGGAGTTTGACATCAAGTGTATCACACAAAAAATCAGTGAAAGGTCAAGCAATTGTTGAGCTACTCGCTAATCATTCGGCGCTAACATCCGAGTGGAAAGAAGAATAAGTCCATTTCCACATAGATAAGGAACTACTAAAGTGGACTTTATATTTTGATGGAGCAGCTGTGGGAATGCACGGAGGAGCAGGACCCACTGGAGGAGCTGGGGTTATCTTAGTAAAGCCTTTAGGGAAGATGCATTTACATGCTTATAATTTAGCATATTTTTGCACCAACAACAGCGCAAAATATGAAGCAATGTTACTTGGATTGTTGCTTGCAAAGGAGTTAAAAGTGGAATGCTTGCTAGTTTGAGGCGACTCATTGTTGGTAATCCAACAAGCCGCGGGAAATTTCGAAGTTAAAGAGGCACATTTGGTGGTATGCAAGGCGCGTTTGATGCAACTATTAAAAAATTTCGAAGAAGTGATGTTTGAACATATTCCTCGCTCTATGAATCACATGGCAGATGCCCTCGTTGTATTAGGATCAAGATTCATTGCTAAAGGAGAAGTTATAGAGCCAATTATTTGGTTTGCTCGTCTTGATGCGCCTGCTGGTGCGGTCATACCGTCAAGAGTGGTAGTTGAAAGCTTCATACTAGATGCGTTTGAGGATTAGTATGGAGATATCATCAACTTTTTGGCATGCAACCAACTACCCAGTGATCGATACAAGGCTCGTAAGGTGCAACGAGTTGTAGCGCGTTATCTCATTGAAGGAGAATTATTGTATTGCCAAGGATTTGACGGAGTCTTACTACGATGTTTGACCAAAGATGAAATTTTGAAGGTTATGAGAGACGCACATGAAGGGACTTGTGGAGAGCACCAAGGTGGAAGAAGGTTGTATCATCTTTTGATCCGCATCGGATATTTTTGGCCAACAATGTACAAGGATTGTATAGATTTTGCTCGGTCGTGTGAGAAGTGTCAGTTACACACACCTTTAAAGCATTTGCCACCAGAACCGTTGCACCCAATTGGGACTTATTGGCCATTTCATATGTGGGGGCTTGATTTTATCGGTCCCATTCACCCATTGTCATCAAAGGGTCACAAGTTTATCTTGACGGCGATTGAATATTTTACTAAGTGGGCTGACGCAATACCGGTGAGGAAGCAGACCGGAGAGTGTGTTGCCCAAATCATTAAAGAAAATATTATTTGCCGGCTTGGAGTTCCCCAGAAACTTATTACGGATAATGGCACGCCATTCAAGGGATGGCAAGTTATAGAGCTAGCGGAGCAACATAGGCTTGAAATGGTACAATCATCACCATACAACCCGTAGTCCAATGGACAAGTGGAATCTTTTAATAAGATGTTGAAGCAAATGTTGCAAAAGACGGTAGTAAATAATCAATGTGATTGGCATGATAGATTAATTGAAGTGTTATGGTCATACCGTACTTCTACTCGCGTAAGTACAGAAGTTGTCTTGCCTTTAGAAATAAAATTACCTGCACTAAGGATGGCTACCGCCTCACAATTATCACCGGAGCAAGCGGAATATGCGGCAAGTAGAATCACGTCGCTGGAAGCCGTTGATGAGCATCGACATACTGCCAGAGAAAAGTTGAAAAAATATCATGAAGCAATGATACGAAAATACAACCAAGATGTATAGCCTCGCAAGTTCAACCTCAGAATGTTAGTATTTTGCAATACCCGTGAAGTTAGAGCCTGGTTGCCAATGCCCAAATTTTCCCCATTATGGGAAGGGCCCTACGTAGTAAAACGAGAAGTGGGCAAAAGATGTTACAAGTTGCCAACAATCGAGGGAGATACTTTATTCCAAGTCAATGCTAGATACTTGAAAGTTTGGCGAGACCCTATGACAGGAGGTCATACCCCGCCAAATAAAGGCTAAATGATGAGCTCCAAAGGAATCTACATTGTTCATAGCAAAAAAAAAAAACCAAAAAAAAAGAGAAAAAAAGAAAAAAAATGAGCCGATTATATTTTTGCCGATTCTTCTTTCTCAGTTTGCAAAAAATCGGCAAAGGGGCTAATGTTTGCACAAGATTTGTATTTATCCAGATGCATGGATAATTTTTAAGATTTGTATTTATCTGGTTATGTGAGTATTTTCTAAGATTTTGTATTTATTTGCTGATGACATCAACTCTACGAAGAAAATGTCTTGCTCGTTCAAAACTGCCGGAGGGAATTTCTGAGGAAAATAAAGGCAGGTAATGATGGCACGCCCATAATCACGTAACAAAAGAAGCCTTAAAAATTCTATAAAAGAAAAGACCCGATGTACTGGAGGGGGGGGGGCCCTTGTATGCCAAAGGAAAAGGCTTTTGCAGAAGAGAAGAAAGCAGGAAAAAGGGAAGACAAAAGAGAAGGCGAGGGAGGAGCCCCTCACCAGAGATGCTACGCTGCCAACACCCAGTTGAAGCCAACCATCAATGGAGTTGTCCTCAATGGCCTGATACGTTTCCGAGCCAGGTGAAAAAATGGAGATTTCAAGTGAGTTTTATTCTTTTGTAGGTTCAAGTTTTCCACAGCCGCCATAGCCGGAACCTTGCCTTTGCTGTGAAAGGAAGGGAGACACACCCCTGAGATGTTGCTTTTTTTCAAAAGTTGTCGATCGCCGCACATCGTTCAGGAGACTTGCCTGAGTTTCACTGCTGCCACTCTATTTAGGTTCGTGCCAATGAGGAGCACTGGAGTTGGAACTTCGCTGCCTTCATCCTAGACAAAGCTCATGCCTCTCTTGGTTGCCGCCCAGTTGCTGTCCATCAATAAGTTTGAAGCAAACCCAAACCGACTAGTTGTTGTGTAGGACATTTGCTTGTGCACCAGGGAGGAGAACTACCTTGCTGCTGCTGCGGGATTTCCGTAAGTGAGACCCGTCCCTGTCGCTATGAAGGCACCGAAGGAAGGCATTGTTGTTTAGCTACGACTGGCCGGAAGAATTGTTCATCACCCCGTCGGAGCCTTGGCTATCCAACAAAAGAAGATAAGAAGATTGCCAAGGACAGCCACCCATCCACTAGCCACCAGCCCACGGGTGTTTCGAGGCCCAACAATCTTGGAGATCATTCCAGTTTCACTGCTGTCGCGAAGTATGGCCGCCATCGCAATACCTTGTTATTGTCCTTCACCCGGCTGACCGACCAAACCAAAGTGTACCCTTGCTGCCCAACCATCTATAAACTTTGAGTTGCTTCATTGAGAGGGAGAAAGTCTCACAATTGATGGTGCTATAAAATACAGAGTCGTTTTGCCATTCCACATAGATGAATTAGAGTCGACGACGCCGAGGAGTCTTTGTAGAGAATTGGGAAGCTATGGGAGTTCAGAACCTTCTAATCGTCTGAGCCATAGGATAAAGAGTTTGATGCTGTCTCGCAAAGAGTTGTTGTTTCCCCCCTTTGGAGAGTTCTGTTTTACTTCTGTTTTGTCACCAGGGAGTTGCTGATCCCATCACCTGAGCCGTGCTGCTGTCGTGGTCACTGCTACACATCCAACATCCGTGAAGCCTTGCCAGAACTTGTCCCTGTTGAAGTCCTGCTGCCACATCCCGTTGATGCCAAAGTCGTCGCCGACACTTGAAGGTCACAGTCTTGCTGCATTGGATTTACCCAAAAGGAATTTTTTTATTTGTTGCAGGGAAAAGTAGGGGACATATTAGGCCTTCTTGCTACTGTTTGCCACCTTTCCGATGTGCTGCCTACCCTATAAGCAGAGATTTGTGTTGCCGCTTTGCAAACGAAGAAGAGATTTCTTTGCTGCCTGATTGGAGACTCTCGGAGCCTTATTGTGGAGTTTGGTTGCACCGAGAAGAGTAGAAGCAGGGGAAGAAAAGGCCATGTCATTGCCCTGTTTTGAGCTACTAAAGAGACTAATGACACTGTTGCTTGGAAGGAAGAAAGTTTGCACCTGCCAGAGCCCTCTCGTCGAGTGTTGCCGGAGTTGGACCATTGCTGCCTCGATGCACCTTTGGCAGCTGTTCTGAAGATCGTCATCATGGGTGTTTGGAGATAAGTAACACACCCTGTAGCTATCGTGAGACTCCCCATTGCTGCAATACCAACACGAAGGTACTGCCTTGCTACTGTAGGAAAAGGGACAGTCAAGGCCATCGGTGTGGAGTTCAGAGGGGCCGCAACAAAACACAACCCACGCTTGCCGACAGAATTGCGGCCATTGCTAGAATTTTGCCAAGAGGTGGTGAGCAAAGAAGACGAGAAAATAGAGCAGTGAAAAGATAGATATTTGTGGCCATATTCTGTCCAACGCTGGTCGTTCCGGCCCAAAATTGGTGACCAAAGTAAATCCGAAGAAGTGATATTTGGATTTTGGTGGAGTTCCACTAGAGTTAGCAACTGTGGTTGCCAGAGAAAATTCGATAAGTAGCCCATCTAATCAAGAAAAGAAGCAGGAAACAGCATCGGAGATCATGATTCGCGGATATTTTTTGACCAACGCTGGTCTTTCCCAGCTCCATGATGGTGACTGAAGTGAAGTTAGTAAAGTGGTCTACAAGTCTGAGTCAATTCCTGCCGGATCTTGTTGGTACAGCCTCCGGAAAAAATCCATAAGTGACCCATCGGACAAGGAAAAGGATAGGAACAGAGCGGAAACAACATCGGAGATCAGGATTCGTGGATTATTTTTTGACCAATGCCGGTCGTTCACAGCCCCAAATTGGTGACCAACGTGAAGACGGAGGAGTGGTCTCGAAACCCAAACTGAGTTTCGCCAAGGTTCGTCAATGTAGCTGCTGAAAAAAAAATCATGAAGGGAAGGAGTTGTTATTTGTAAAAAGTCAAGTAGCTACTGTCGATGACGTCGGAGCACGATGTGCTGAGTGTAACCTTGCTGTTGTGGATAGGTTGCTGTTTCTTCTTATTGTCAAGAGGAAAATTAAGTGTCATTATGGAAAAGGAGTTGTTGTAGAACCGAAGAGAGTTTTCCGGTGGTGGAAGTAGGGAAGAAGAAGTGATTATAAGTGGGTTCGGGATCACCCGCTCGCCCATTATTGGTTGGGTAAAATATAAAATCGAACAAGCTGTTTGCTTCGAGGCTTATTCGTTTAACTGATCATGACCATAAGTACTGTCTGTAATTCAACCCGTACTCGCCCATCAGTCAAGTTCATCTCAGGACCAGTCTCGATTTAATTCGGATCAACTTAAATTTCAGCTCAAGATATATTCTCCTCCTACAAGTGGCTTGAAGCTTTGCATTAGATTTTCCCCATCAAGGTGGTTGACTTGGGTATATGGAGTTACGGAATTAAAGTGGCAAAAAATCTCACTAAGCCTTGTAATTTGTAATATTTAAAGAAAATAATGGATGGTGAGTGTCGACCTCACCGTGGAGTGACCCTTAGGGATTCACTTTGAATCCTCTGGGGAACCATGTAAAAATTTTTTGGCATAGCGTATTATTTGGTGTTTGTGAAGGTACTTTTATTGCACCTATCTCTTTGCGTGGCAAGGGCGTCTCGGTCCTACCGAATCCTTAAAACTCAGATCGAATCACAAGAATAGTGGTCCGTGGGGCGGACAATCCCGCTCCCGAACAATATCCTAGAACTTGGTAACCCACAATATATCATCATCAAAACATACAATTTATAGGAAACTTAACACCACAAATTATTCAAACACCTATGCATGTATGTTATGTTTATGCCCTACACACAAATCAAGTAGTATATAATGATTTATGACAAAGAAAATAATAGAATTACCAAGCCCTGCTCGTCCCTCCTCCCCAGAAGTTGATGCCAAAAAAATATAGAGAGAAAGAGAGGTTGATCCCTCTCTAGAACTTGAATGGATTGAAATTTTATGAAACCAGGCAGACCAAAGCATTTTTTTGACATATAGGGAGGCTAAACACGAAGAGAGGGATGCACCTTGAGATAAGTGGGCAAATTGTAAGGTCCCTGGAAAACGGTATGGGCAACTTTCCACAAGCATTTCTGAGTCAGGCAATAATGGATTGAACGGTGCAAGAGGGAAGGAACAGCTTTGACTGAACATTCTCGATTGAAGACAACTAAATGGTACAACAATCGATGGGCAGCATGTAAGGCATGGATCACAGATTTGACTCTGTATGCCCTAGAGCAGATTACTAATGCACATGAAAGAAGTCGGCACCTTATTGTGCATAGTGTGGATGCATGAATACTTCAAGTGGACTCGGGACAGTATCAAGATGTGGTAGATTTAGAGAAGAGGACATGTAGTTCTGGAGAATTTCAGGATATGGGCTTTCATTGTGATCATGCTATGGCTGCAATTGATAGCAGGAGTGGTGATTGTCGATTATAAGTTAAAAAATTTTACTAGGTTGCAACTTATATTGAAACATACAAAGCGGCTGCTACACCAACTATTGACACCTCAAATATTTCCACCATTATATAACATCTGGAAGGCCTAAGAAAAAGAGAGTGGAAAGCATGACACAAGATAAGGAACGAAAACATGCTCAAACTGTGGCA
>JAVDBV010087371.1:9560-28289 GCA_032619315.1 Piper longum | reverse complement strand
GGGTTGAGTGAATGGCACCGATCATGCCACGTGGCACGATCTGGACGGTCGACAGCTCGTGGACTAGTAGGGCCCACATATGGGTACACGCACTATAGATATGGCGGCTAGTTCGGATCGAGACCATCCGAAATCGAAACTGACTCGTGTCCTCAAATTGACTCTATCGGAGGGAATCGAAGTAATAAGGCTAAATGGGCCTCGAATACTGAACTCAATCAAACTGGGCCCACAGGGGTATAAATCGAGTGATCTAAAATTCCTATGATGTATGCAAATGATGTACCTATAAAATCCCAAACGGATACTAAACGCCGTAATGGCCTAAATCTAGGCCTAAAATCCTATCTAAAACATACAAACAAATCCGTATACCTGAGCATACATTGAGAACTCGTGATCTTATTATCTGCATGTCTGGCATTATCAGCCAATATAACATGCTCATACGGCTATCTAGACCCATACTCATAATCTGAAAATAGTTTGGCTCGATCTCGCTCAAACCAACTCGATACTGACCCAAATTGGGAAAACTTAAATCGGGTAAAACCCTAACCCGAAAATGGGGTTTTACAACCGGATTGCACCCTACATGGTGACCCTGACCTGCTGCTATGGCGGCCCCGACCGGCTGCTATGGCAGCCCCAACCTGCTCCGATGGCAACTCGGACGTGGCCAGCAGCACCACCCCAATACTCGCATCCTTCCTGCACCATGACCCAACCCAAAAAGAAAAGGAATACCACCCCGCTGCTGCAAACCAGCAGGACGTGCTACCCTCCTTCATCACTTCTTGTAACTCTGCCCAATTCAGAGATTCACTACTTTAGGCTGTCATGACTCAGGAAGGATCGGCCACTTTTAGGATCGTCAACATGTTCGCTGCCATGAATTTGTGACACAATTGCCATGATGTTCCTGTTGTAATTGATCAACAAACGACCATGAATTGCTGCACGGCAACAATTTGCATTCATGGACGATCTTACAGTTTTTCCTAGTTTAATTCTTTTCTTTCTTGTTGATTTCAGATTTTAGTTTCCATGATTATGAACTTATTATAAATTTTAACATATGTATGCATGAAAAATAAGAAGAAAAAGAGAGGAAAATACCCGAGCAAGAAGGAAGCTAACGTCTGTCAGAAGGAAAATAATGTGAATGATGCCCCCCCCTTCTCCTTATATAATGAAATGATAGCTTGAGTACGTTTAAACACCCTTCACCTGTATTTCACTTAAACGGGCAAAAGGGTAAATGACACGGTTTACTTAACAAGGTAAATAATAATAAACCGCGTAGCGGTAATTAATTTAAACGGAAATATTCATTTTCCAACATCCGATCCTAACGTGTCGAATATTTGTTCAATATATATATATATATTTCTGGTCTTCATAATCTCCCCAACTTAGAAATATTTCGTCCCCGAAATATTATAGCGTTAACAGGAAAATCATGATTAAGTTCATTTTCTGGAGTCCTTGGGAGTTTACCAAAAAAATCACATGTGACAGACTCCCATTTCCAGGTTGGTATTTCTAAAGATTGTAATAATACACCGGGTAGTTGATGTTGGGCTTTGATCAACTGGCATGTCTGACACTTAGAAACAAAATCCACCACATCTCTCTTCATCCCAATTCACTAGTAGGTTCGTTTTAAGTCCTGGTACATCTTTGTACCACCAAGGTGTATTGAGAACTTTGAGCGATGAGCCTCTTCCAGGATATTTCGCTTCAGCGCATCATCGTTGGGTACACACAACCTCCCTCTAAATCTAATTACATTGTTGGAATCTGCTACTATGTCAATAGTTTTGTCCAACATCTCATTCAGCTCCTCATCTTCCATTTGTTCTAGCTTAACTCGGTCCACCAATTCATTGGAAATAACTAGGTTTGCCAATAATCCTGTTCGTTGTTCCATCGGGGTGATGGCCACCACTTCTGCTCACATAGCCCAAAGTCTAGCTAGCTGTTGACCCTTGTCCACCTTGCCGTCCGACTCAATGCGTTGTCTACAATATTCGCTTTCTCCAGATGGCATAAGATTTGGAAGTCGTAGTCCTTCAAATATTCTATCCACCACTTCTGTCGAAGATTAAGGTCATTTTGTGTGAAGATATACTTCAAACTCTGGTGGTCAGTGAACACTTCGAACTGGGCTCCATACAAGTAGTGTCTCCAAATCTTCAGAGCAAAAAAACTGCTGCCAACTCCAAGTCATAGGTTGCATAATTTTGTTCGTGAATCTTCAATTGGCGAGAGGTATAAGCCACCACCTTACCATCTTGCATAAGGATGCATCCTAACCCTACCAGGGATGCATCACTGAAGACCACGAATCCTTCATTGCCATTTGGCAAGGTCAAGACTGGTGCAGTAGTTAGACTCTTCTTCAAAGATTGGTAACTCTCCTCACACTTGCTACTCAATTCGAACTTGACTCCCTTGCGTGTAAGCTTAGTCATTGGCGATGCTACCAAGGAAAAATCTTTAATGAACTTCGGATAGTAGCCTGCTAGCCCAAGAAAACTTTGGATATTGGTGACTGACTTGGGTTGTTGCCAATCAATGACTGCTTTCACTTTTGATGGATCCACTGCAACTCCTGCCTTTGAGATAATATGTCCGAGGAATTTCACCTCCATTAGCCAAAAGTCACACTTTGATAGTTTGGCGAACAGTTGATTCTCCCTCAGGACTTGAAGAGCAATGGACATGTATTTTCACATGGTCCTCCTCATTATTTGAATAGACCAAAATGTCATTAACAAACACGATAATAAACTTGTCCAAGTATGCATGGAATACCATGTTCATAAGTGACATAAAGGCCGCTGGTGCATTTGTTAGACCAAAAGACATGACGAGAAACTCATAATGCCCATACTGAGTTCGGAAAGACGTTTTCTGTATATCTGATATTTTTACTTGCAGTTGGTGATATCCAGACCGCAAGTCTATTTTAGAAAATACTCCGTCTATTTTCTGCTGATCAAATAAGCCATCAATCCTCAGTAAAGGGTATCGATTCTTGACTGACACTTGAATGAGCTGGGGATAGTTAATGCAGAGTCGAAGTGAGCCATCCTTCTTCTTTACAAAAAGAACAGGGGCTCCCCAGGTTGAAGTACTTGGCCGGATGAAACCTACCTGCAACAACTCTTCTAGTTGACTCTTTAACTCTATGAGTTCAACTGAAGCCATCCGGTATGGTGCTTTAGAAATTGGTATTACTCCAGGTGCTAGGTCAAAGACAAACTACACTGCCCGCTTAGGAGGTAATCGTGGAAGTTCATCTAGGAGTACATCCAGAAACTCTACTACCACCGGAATCATGGACAACTCTTTGTATTTGGACTCAGACTCCACTAGGCTAGACAAAAAAGCTTGACAACTCCCACTGAACCAATCGGTTGCCTCACTGATTGACAAGATACAAGAAGATGGATCATACAATGATCCATGGAAAATGACTCCCATCTCATAATTACAAGGTTTTGTCACCACTCTCTTCCCTTTATAGTTAATAAAAGCATGGTGTGCAGACAAACAGTCCATTCCCAATAGTACATCAAACCCTTTTACCCCATACACGATAAAATTCCACACATATGGCTTCCCTTGTATATCTAAGGATAGGTTAGTCACTCCTAACGTTGTGACTTCACCATCCCCAGTTGCAGTGGTGACTCTATAAGTCTTGGATAATGATGATGTTTGGAGTCCTAAACTCTTAAGTAATCAGGATGAAATGAATGAATGTGTACACCCCGAGTCAAATAATACATCCACCAGAACTCCTTGAATCAGAATTTTACCTTGAACTGTGTGGTCATCCTCCTCAGCATCCTCGATTTTGACCGCATAAAGTTTCGCATTCCCTTTGTCCACCGGTTTTGCAGGGGCCGGGTAGTGAATAGGAGCTGGTGCCTTCCCCTTCTCAGGCTGCACATATTGCTGCTTCAGGGGCTGACGGCACTCCTTTTGTATGTGTCCTGTCCTTCCACAATTGTGGCACCGACGGGGCTCGTTACATGGCCTTGAGGCATTTTTTTGCAATTTTTACATTGTCAATATGGAGACTTTTCAAACTTCCTTTTGACGTTCCCCCGACACTCCTTTGGTAGTTTTGCTGCTGGTGTCCTACAGACTGATTTTCGCTACTGCCCTGTTTGGCATTCTTATCTTCCATAGTATCCTTCCCCTGTTTCTGTGCATGGTCATGCTCGTACACCAACTCATGAGTAGTGGCTACCTCTATCACTTCGGTTATGGTGCCCCTTGGTGCCGTAGCAACCCTACACCTCAATTTTGGCTTCACTCGCGAGAAGAATTTGTCCGCTCTAGCCTTGTAAGTTGCCATAATCCCATGTGCAAATCGCTCCAACTGCAAGAAATTCTTGGCATATTCCCGGACCGAATCCTCCCTCTGAGCCAGAGTGGCGAATTCTATTGCTTTCTTCTAGACAATGGACTCAGGAAAGTATTGTCCATTGAAATTTGTTACAAATTCTGCCTATGAGATGGATGAAATCTCACGTTGATGGAATGTAGTCTTTTCCGTGGATTTCCACCAGTAAGATGCTTCCTCCTAAAGCATGCATGTTGCCAACCTCACTTGATGGTGGTGGGGCACAGAGAGAGCTCTAAACACTTTTTTAGTAATGTCATCTAGCTCTCCACCTTCATTGGATTAGTCCCTCCAATGAATACCTCAGCTCCATTCTTCCAGAACTTTTCCACAGTGTATTAGTCACTATCATCCACAGTTGGTGGCACCACTTGTTAGACTACCAGTGGCATTAGGTTTGGAAGCTCCCTCGCTTGCCCAGGTCAGCTAACCCTGCCCGCCCTTAAGAACCGAGTTTATGGCTGCATTCCTTGCTACCACTCCTGGTAACCGTTTAACCATATTCTAAACCACAGAATTTGTATTTTCTGAAGCCTACGATAGTCCCTGTACGGCCGTCAGAATAGGGCCCAACACATTCTCCATGTTCGAGTGTGACTACGCCGATCGGCTTGACTGTCTACGGGTGCCTACCATCTGAAGAGTCAAAGATTTTTTTTTTCCGTTATGGCTCATTAATATGTGTTTTCCTTTTAAGTGATGACTTAGTCATGTTAGCGAATGAATTTGTTACTTAATTAGTAATAGGTAACAAAGGGAAAAGATAATGACTGGACTTTTCAATAAGCTACTTGAGCCATAAGATGTGAGCATGTGGGACACTATGCTTTGATACCACCGGTAAGAACCCGCCATTTTTCACAATATTGTAGGCCTTGTTGGCCAGGTGTTACTCAAAATTTATCAAACCAACCCTGTAACGACTAGCCCGAACCGGACCGGGTGTTACTTAAAATGTTACATGCATAATAATATTAAACCAAATAAGTCTAGCATTTCTAACTTATCAAAAGAATTTATGTTTCTTATGACAATGTATGAAATAATTATCCCACAGTCTGAGACCATTTCCCATAGCCACATTTATAACACAAGAGAGTAAAAAGGAAGTCAGCTTATTATCCATTCGCCACCAAAGTTGGTAGAAGAACCACCTAGTCGTCTCTTAGTATCTAGTTCCAGCTGCTAACTTGCGGAGGCAATTAAGTGTTAGTGATTAAAACACTAAGCTATATAATTAAATAAAACAAGTCCATTTATTGGCTGATGGTTCAGTCCATCATGTCCATTAGCTGGCTGATGGGTCAGTCCACCATGTTCATCTAATGGATGATGGGTCAGTCCATCCTGTCCATTACCGGCTGGCGAGCCCAATCTGCCATGTCCGTTATCGACTGGTGAGTCCAATCCACCATGTACGTAATTGGCTAGCGAGTCCAATCCGCCATGCCCAATTTATTGGCTGATGGGTCAGTCCATCATGTCCATTACCGGCTTGCGAGTCCAATCCGCCATGTCCGCTATCAGTTGGTGAGTCCAATACACCATGTCTGTAATTTGCTAGCAAGTCCAATCCGCCATGTCCAATTTATTTGCTGATGGGTCAGTCCATTATGTCCATTACTAGCTAGCGAGTCCAATCCGCCATGTTTGTTATTGGCTGGTGTATCCAATCCACCAGGTCTGTAATTGGCTAGCGAGTCCAATCTGCCATGTCCAATTTATTGGCTGATGGGTCAGTCTATCATGTCCATTACTAGCTGGCGAGTCCAATCTGCCATTTCCGTTATCGGCTAGTGAGTCCAATCCACCATGTCCGTAATTAGATGGTGAGTCCAATCCGCCATGTCCAATTTATTGGCTGATGGGTCGGTCCATCATTTCCATTACCGGCTAGCGAATTCAATCAGCCATGTTCGTTATCGACTGGCAAGTCCAATCCAACATATCCTTAAATGGCTGGCGAGTCTAATCCGCCATGTCCAATTTATTGTATTATGGGCTGTCAGGTCCATTCGAACATGTCCATTACTAGATTATGAAGGGTGTAGCCCGTGTTGGACTGAGTCAATTCCTTTACCCTGGTTGCGCTTGGTGTATGGTGGTCGAATCTGGGCTCATGCCGAGTATGCTTTCTAAAAGGTAAAATACAACATTTTAAATAATTATGTAGACCTGGTTAGCTTGTACGTAATCCCGCAACTGTGACAACGATCTTAATCTGAATGATAATACAAAATTATACGTAAGTATAATTTTATTCGTGTAGAAAATGCATGCAACTAAATGATTAATATATCTATTAATTTTCGACAATATATAATATGCCAAATTAAATAATTTATTTAAGATCAGGAATTAATTATTATTATTTATATTATCCTAATTTAATGATATCACTAGTACAATTATTTGTAATTTATTTAATTCAATAAGGTACAACCCTTCCTTATTTCTACACGGTTATATTTTATTAACCCATTTTTCTACCTTACTAATTTGTTATTAAAATAATTGTTTTATTTACCAAATATTAATTTAATATGGTAAAGGTGACATCTTTATTTTATTTGTCATTTATAACCCTCAAATTTAATTTAATCGCTCATAATAAGCCGATTAATTATTAACAGTTTATCATGACCATATTTTATTATTTATGGCAATTTCGTATAATATTTTATCATTTTAGCCACTTAACTCGTACCCCATTAGATTAATTATTTTAAAAGATTTATGATGAGTTGATATTATTTTAGCTACTTAACTCGTACCCCAAGCTTTATCGCAGCTATCAATGGAGAACCAGATTGCACCCTACATAGTGACCGACCAGCAGCCATAGCGACCTCGACTTGCTGCTATGGCAGCCTCGACATGTTGCTATGGCGGCCTCGACCTGCTCCCATAGCAACTCGGACGTGGCCAGCAGTACCGCCCCAACACTCCCCTCCTTCCTGCACCACGACCTAACCCAAAAAGTAAAGGAACGCCGCTGCTGCAAACCAGCAGGACATGCTACCCTCTTTCATCACTTCTTGTAACTCTGCCCAATTCAGAGATTCACTACTTCAGGCCGTCATCAACTAGGAAGGATCGGCCTCTTTTGGACGTTTTAGGGTGTAGGGTTATTGTTTCCCGTGTCAACATGTTCACTACCATGAATTTGTGACACAATTGCCATGACGTTGCTACTGTAATTGATCAAGAAACGACCATGAATTGCTGCACGACAACAATTTGCATTAATGGACAAACTTACAGTTTTTCCTAGTTTAATTCTTTTCTTTCTTATTGATTTCAGATTTTAGTTTCTATGATTATCAACTTATTATCAATTTTATCATATGTATGCATGAAAACTAGGAAGAAAAAGAGAGGCAAATACCCGAGCAAGGAGGAAGCTGGCGTCTGTTAGTAGGAAAATAATGTGAATGATGCCACCCCCTTCTTCTTATATAATGAAATGACGGCTAGGGTACGTTAAAATACCCTTCGCCCGTATTTCACTTTGCCAGGTAAACGGGTAAATGACACGATTATCTTAACCGGTTAAACGGGTAAATGATACGTTTCTCTTAACCAGGTAAATAATAATAAACCAGGTAGAGGTAATTAATTTAAATAGAAATATTAATTTTCCAATGTCTGATCATACCGCTTCGAATATTTGTTCATTATATATATATATATTATTTTTTTTTCTTTTTTTTCTTTTCTGGTCTTCACACTGATGAAGGCAACTATCTTGATAGTTTCCTCACTCATCTATTGTCGAACTAGCACCAGATCTCTATTGTATAACCAACATGTTTATTATCTACGAGGTCTTCTACACAATGCTTTAAAAGGTGTCATACCTATAGGAGACTGATAAGTATTATTGTAAGAATATTATGCAAATGGTAGATGGTCTTCTCAACTACCTTTCCAATCCATAACACATGATTTAAGCAAATATTCTCAACTACCTTTCAAATGCTTTAGCTCTACTAATGGTAGATGGTCTTCTCAACTATTTCTGTCTGAGGATGTAATGTTGTACTAAGCTTCAATTCTATACCCATTGCTTTTTGGAATTCCTTCTGTATTTAAGCAGTGAATCTTGCATCTTAATCAAATACATGGATATAGGTGTACCGTGCAATTTCACAATATTATTCATGTAGAGCTGAACTAACTTGTCCATACTCATAGTCATCTTAACTAGAACAAAATGAAATGATTTCTTATGTCTATCAACTACCACCCATATTGCATTATGTCCTATCTTGGTTTTAGGCATTCCAACTACAAAATCACAAGTTATGTCTTCCCATTACCAAGTTGGAACTTCTAGGTGTTGAAGCTATCCTCCTGGCTGTTGGTGCTCAAATTTCACTTGTTGACATGACAAACACTTTGTAACGGATTCAGCTACATCCTTTTTCATGCCTTGCCGGAAATACATCTTTTTCATGTCTTGATACAATATTGTGATGCCTGGATGGATGGGGTACTTTGAGTGATGTGCTTCATGTAAAATTTTATACCTAAGCTCCTCATTCTTTGGAACACATAATCAGCTTTGAAATCTAATCACTTCGTCTTCCCCCTTCTTGATAGAGTTAAGAGAAGTGAGAAAACCTGGAGCCATTGAGTCGATCGACAAAGTTATTAGAGATATTTAAATTACCAAGGATACAAATCAGCTAACACACGGGATTCACCTTATTGATATCTTCCATCAATCTCCACTAAGTCAACATTATGCTAGAAATCTCGGCTTGTGGATTCATACTTAGTGCATCAACTAGAGTAGTAGCCATTCCTGGATGATAGGCTATGCAAAAGTCATAATCCTTGATGAATATTAACCACCTTCTTTGACTAAGGTTCAAATCTTGCTGAGTAAAGATATATTTGAAACTTTTATGGTCTGGAGAAGCCTCAAATTTAACTCCATAAAAGTATTGTCTCCACACTTTAAGTGCAAATACAAGTTCAGCTAACTTTAAATCATGAGTTGGGTAATTCATTTCATGGACTTTCCACTGTCTAGAAGCATATGCTACTACTTTGTCATTCTGCATAAGTATTGCTCCATAACCTTGGTTAGAAGTGTTACTATAGATGACAAATCTTTCAACTCATTGAGGCAAAGTAAGAACTGGGGCGGCTGTTAATCTTTCTTTTAGTTTTTTGGAAACTCTTCTCATAAGCTTCATCCCATGAGAACTTGTACTTCTTGTTCAGAGTAGTTGGTGGATATCTATAGTAGAAAAGTCCTTGATGAACCTCTTATAATAGCCTGCAAGTCCTAAAAAGCATCTAACTTGTGTAACAGCATTATTTGGCTGATTCCAATCCATAACTGATGCCACCTTAGATGGGTCTAGTCCAATGCCATTTAAGGAGATAATATGACTATGGAATAAAATTTGTTTCATCCAAAAGTCATATTTACTAAACTTGACATACACAACTTATTCTTCATTAGGATTTAAAGTGTTTTTCTAAGATGTTCTTCATAATGTTCATCATCATCAGAGTAGATTAAATATCATACACGAAGACAATAACAAACTCATCCAAATAATCATGGAAAATTATATTCATGATGTCCAAAAATGCTGCTAGAGCATTGGTCAACCCAAAAACCATAACCAAAAACTCGTAATGTCCATACCAATTCTAAAAGTACTTTTCATCACATCCTCTTCCTTGATTCAAAGTTGATGATGTCCTAATCTTAAGTCAATCATGGAGAATACACCTGTGGATTTCAACAGATTACATAAGTCATCAATTATTGGAAGTGGATATTTGTTTCTAACTATGACTTGATTCAATTGGCAATAGGCTATACAAATCCTAAGTGTACCATCTCTATCTTCTTCGCAAAAAGCACTGGGGCTCTCCAAGGTGACACATTGGGTCTTGTAGCACTTTCCACTCTACTTTGAGTTCTTGTAGTTTTGCAGTTGTCAGTCTTTAGGGTGCCTTAGATATAGGAGTAGTCACCGATAATAAGTCAATAGAAAAGTCTAACTACCATTCTAGTAGTAATTCTAGTTTTTTTTTTCTTGAAAGACATCATAGAATTCTGATACTTGACATGCTTTTTGCATATACTTAGTTGTTTTGGCATAGCAGATTAGTAATGACTGATTCTCTATTGATTCCCCACTAAGGAGAAGTTTCTTACAAATTTCTATATCTCCAGCTTGGTATACTTTCTTCTTATTGCAATCTACGATGGCATAGTTCTCAGACAACCAATCCATCCCTACAATTATATCTATCCCCACCAAGTGATACAAAGAAAATTTCCACACTATTGACTTGTTCTGAACTTGTATTTTAATTGGTCGTACTTGTTTGTCAACTAGTGTTTGCTTGCCATTAGAAGTACTTACAATTAGTGGTGGATCCAATATTGTAGGTTACATGCCTAATTCTCTAGCCATTTTATATGACATATGAATGAGTGCATCGCATCCTAAATCAAATAAGTATAAAGTTGGAGTATTATAAATAGTGATCATACTCAGAACTAGGGTCATCCTTGCCACATCTCCTGCATTAGCTTCATTCAACTTGGCAAGAACTGGTGCTTTCTGATCCTTATTCTTTGGACAATCCTTCTTGAGATGTCATCCTTATCCACATAAAAAACACTTGATAGAATTTTTTGAGCATTCCGCATCATGTCTTCTCTTGTAGTTCTGACAAAATGGTTTGTTGTTTCCATTCTTATTACCATTGCCATTACCATTCTTACTAGGTTGCTGATTCTGATTCCGAGTCAGCGTAGGGTTAGTCAAACTTGCAGGTTCAGTCTTGGACATCTCCTTGCTAAGAGGTCTATACTGCTTTGCAAAAACCTCTTCAGCAATGCAAGCAGCTAGTACTGGCTCGGCCATAGTAGCCGGTCTCTAAATGGCTGTACCGTATTTCAGTGCAAATTGAAGTCCCCATAGAAACCTGTTTGTGAAAGCTTTCTCTAAAGCACATACTAATGTAGCAAAATGTTCAAGATAAATGAAATTCTGCTCATATTCCCTTACCATTTGGTCCTTATCTTGCTTCAAATTCATGAACTCTTTAGTTTTCTGCTTATGAACTTGCTCTGAATAGTAGATGTTGTTGAACACATCCATAAATTTTACCAATGTGATGGTGTCAAACTGTCTTCCAAAGTTGGTTCTCTGAACTGTCTCCCACCAGAATGTGGCTTCTTCATCAAGCATCCAAGAAGCTAGCCTCCGAGTGATTCTCTGGTACCTCATAGTTGTGAAAGTCATGAGAATATTGTGGGTCAAAGCTTTAGTTTTCTCAAGCACTATAGTTCCCTTGGATGCCTGTGCACCATTCTTGATGAACTTCTTTAATGCGAAAAGTCCTCGCTCTTGTAATGCAGCTACAATAGGAACACAATGTTCAGCCTCTACTGGAAGGTCCTCTAGGATGGCTAGCTTCTAGGGAGTTGAGGTCCATGTGGTTGTCCTCCTTAGTTAGCTAAAATCTGCTGAGTTATATCTTGAGTAGCCTAAAAATTTTGATTCATATTATCTATATCAGCCATAAAGTTGTTGAGTTGTTGTTGCTGCTACTAGACTTGTTGCTGTACTTGCTCATTCTCTTGTAGTAACTATTGCTTGGTAATTTAGTTGCCCATCTACAACATAGAACACACATAGAAAACAAAATTTCTCCAAAGTATTTTAGTGAATCCTATTTGGTTGCTTACAAGGAATGTGTATCATATCGTAGTATTTCAACAATGCAAAATATGTATAGTAATATGTTGGTAAAGTGATCTAAAGCTCTGAAGCCAACCTATAGGACCTCAATTCTAACATGCATAATCTATATAAAAGTGGTTACATACATCATCATCCTAACGTGCATGCATATAATTTTATACATATAATTTGAGAATCATAACATATATAAGAATACTAACATGCGGAATAATAATATTGTGAGCCAATCAACAAGTTCCAGAGTATCACTACTAAATAAATCTTTATGTTCATAAAATATACAATTAATATAATAACCATCTCAGTAAAGGTCCACTAATAAAAACAAATACAATAAAATAAGACTAAGACTAATGTTGAAACTCTCCATCATGTTGCTTCTACGTTGTACCTGCGTCATGCAAACATGTTCGCTCAACAACTCATACAAGGTACTGAGTGCACTACTTACATATGTAGTAAACAATAAATTGAAAAATATGACAAAACTCTATCAACTAATGTAACGACCTCAATTCTAACATGCATAAACCTTATTAAGGTTGTTATGTGGATCATATTCCTAATGTGCATGAATAACAAATTTAATATATAATACAAGAATTATAACATATATCAGAATACGAACAAGTCGAATAGCAATACTAATAAGCTGATCGATTACGTTTCAGCAATATAACTAACAAATAAGTCATTATGTTCATAAAATATACTACTAATATAATAATCATCTCAGCAAAGGTCCATTAATAAAAACTAAAAGCAATATATAAAACTAGAACTAATGATAAGAGTCTCCATCTCATTGCTCTGATGCTCCAATACCTACATACATACAAGCATGTCCACTCAGTACCTCATTCAAGGTACTGAGTCACTACTTACATTATGTAGTAAATAATAATAAGAAAACAAGAATAATCTCAATTAATTAAACATTGAGCCATGATATAACAAGTATAGCTTAAGTAAAACACAACATGTCAATAAAACTATGGTAATAGCTATAGCCCATTGGTGTACATAAACATCTAGATGCCTAGTCTATTCTAGATATGTTTTTGCATACAGGTGAGTCAGTGAGCTCCCCATCTAACTCCTATGGAGAAGAAGTGTTATGCAACTAAACCCATATGGTAAACCACAAATGATCACATGCACTGTCAAGACGGTGGCCTAAGGTACTGGGGTGACTGTCCTTTCTTAAGGGAGATGCGTCGTGCCTTCAGCGTAACATGTCTAATGAAGTAGTTAAACTAGCATACCTTTGTATGTAAAAAAAACTAAAATCTAGAGCCTAAGCACAATCATTATATAGAACATATGACATATTGATTTAACATTACAGAAAAGGATTAAATATCCGATTAATCACATAAAATAGTGGACCATAAAACTCCCCAAATAACATCTAAACAAGGACCTGATTAGCTTGCTGACGTGCTCTAAGTCACACCTACTGAACTGCTACTACACTAGATAATAATCAATTGCTATTATAATTTAGATTTATCCACCCATGTCTATAATATGTCATGAAATGTATGTTGTTGATTCAAATAACATGTGACAACCCTCCAACTATGTTTATTACATAATTACTGCATCATGCAATCCTTAATTACTTATAGCATGGAACCCTAATATCAATAAAACATGGCAATAAACCACCAAATTTAGAAATATATATCTCATGGGTTATGTATGAAAAACTTTTTGAAATCTTATCAATAGAAATTAGAGATCATGACGGTCACAAAAAAAAAAGGAATTGCTTAAGTCAAAATTCTATAACAATGGTTATTACAATTTTAAGATAGGTAAGCAGGGAAAAAAATATTAAGGTTTAAGGTGCTAGCACCTAGGCACCGGCTCAGTGCCTTAGCTCAAAATCTTTGTGTTTGAGTGGCACTAGGATAGAAACCTACTTTTAATTTTAGTAGGCGATGAACCAACTTTGAATTTTTTCTTGCCACAAACCAACTTTTAATTTTTTTACCATCACCGTGGCGTTACAGCGATACCCTAAGTTGTTATCCTTGTATCTTCAATTTTTATCTAATTTTAGTGAAACAAAGTTTAGGTTTTAAGCTTTCTAAAACCAAAATAATGAGTTATAGCAGTTTTTAAGCTAGCATTACTAAAACACCTTTTCATGATTTTAATAAAGAGAAAATGAGCAAAACAATGGTGAACATGTCCTAAACTCGTTCATTTTTCAACATCTTGACTCTAGAACCTAGTTAAATCTTTAAAACTATATGTAATACTTATTTACGTAAATTCTAAATATGAATTAACACCATAAACACTGTTCTAACAAGTTATACAAGGATGGAACAAAACATGAAAAACATGATACATGTTATCTAACAAGAATATAGATATTACAAAACATCGAACATGTAACGACCCGGCCCAAAGTGCAACGTAATGGGCCTAAGTCATTTATTTAAAATGGTTAACCCAAGTTAAAGATATATATTCTATTCCCACTTATAAACAAGATATTAGCCCATTAAGTATTAGATGTGTGACTAAATTGAGGGATCTCACATAGCAAAACATAAAACATGATACTGATGCATGAATCTCTATTATTTGTAAGTTTTAGTTGAGATTACTAACATCTTCTTCGGTGAATCAAGTCTAAAACTCCACACCAAATAACTCCACAATCAATTATCTAGGTAGAGAGAGAGGGTAGTTAGAGAGAGAAAGTAGAGAGAGAGTATGTGAGAGATAGATGACGCTAGAAAGAGAAAGATTGTAACGACCCGCCATTTTACACAATATTGTGGGCCTAGCTGGCCAGGTGTTACTCAAAAATATAACTAACCGACCAACCCTAACCGGACCGGTTGTAACTTAAATGCTACATAATTTATATTAAAGTAAATAAGTCTAACTCATTAAAATAATCATCCCACAGTCTTAGACCATTTCCCATATCCACATTTATAATACAAGAGAGTAAAAAGGAAGTCCGCTTATTATCCATTCGCCACTTGAGTTGGTAATCATCTCTTAGTCTTTAGTTCCAACTGCTAACATGCGGAGGCAATTCTGTGTTAGTGATTAAAACACTAAGCCCTATAATTATATAAACCAAGCCCAAAAACTCCCTACATTATCTATATTATTGGATAATGGTTCAGTCCACCATGCCCATTATTTGGCTAATGGGTCAATCCACCATGTCAATCTATTGGCCGATGGGTCAGTCCATCATGTCCATTACCGGCTAGCGAGTCCAATCCACCATGTCCGTAATCGCCCGGTGAGTCCAATCCACCATGTCCGTAATTGGCTGGCGAGTGCAATCAGCCATGTTCAATTAATTGGCTGATGAGTCCAATCCACCATGTCCGTACGTTGCTGGAGAGTCCAATCCGGCGTGTCCAATTTATTGGCCGATGGGTCAGTCCATCATGTCCATTACTGGCTAGCGAGCCCAATCCGTCATATTCATTATCGACTGGTGAGTCCAATCCACCATGTCTGTAATTTGCTGGCGAGTGCAATCCGCCATGTCCAATTTATTGGCTGATAGGTCAGTCCATCATGTCCATTACCGGTTGGCGAGTCCAATCTACCATGTCTGTTATCGGCTGGTGAGTCCAATCCACCATGTCTAGGATTTGCTGACGAGTCCAATCCGCCATGTCCAATTTATTGCCTGATGGGTCCAATCCACCATTTCCGTAATTGGCTGGCGAGTCCAATCCGCCATGTCCAATTTATTGGCTGATGGGTCAGTCCATCATGTCCATTACCGTCTGGGGAGTCCAATCTGCCATGTCCGTTATCGACTGGTGGGTCTAATCTACCATGTCCATAATTGGCTGGCGAGTCCAATCTGCCATGTCTAATTTATTGACTAATGGGTCCGTCCACCATGTCCATTACCGACTGGTGAGTCCAATCACCCATGTCCGCTATCGGCTGCTGAGTCCAATCCACCATGTCCATAATTGATTGGAAAGTCCAATCTGTCATGTCCAATTGATTGGCACATGGGTCAATCCATCATGTCTATTACCGGCTAAGAGTCCAATCCGCCATATCCATTATCGACTAGTGAGTCAAATCCACCATGTCTCTAATTGGCTGACAAGTCTAATCTGCCATGTCCAATTTATTGGCTGATGGGTTAGTCCATCATGTCCATTACCGGCTGGCGAGTCAAATCCGCCATGTTTGTTATCGGCTTGTTAGTCGAATCGACCATGTCCGTAATTGGTTGGTGAGTCCAATGCGCCATGTCCAATTTATTGTATTATGGGCTGTAAGGTCGATTCTAACATGCCCATTATTAGATTATGAAGGGCATAGCCTGTGTCGGATTTAGTCAATTCCTAGACCCCGGTTGCAATCAATCCATGGTGGTCGAATCTGGGCTCTGGCCGACCAGGCTATCCACAAGGGAAAATACAACATTTTAAGTAATTATACGGACCTGGCTAGCTTGTACGTAACCCCGCAACTGCGACCACGATCCTAATCTGAACAATAACAAAAATTATACATAAACATAATTCTATTCGCGTAGAAAATGCAAGCAACTAATGATTAATATATCTATTAAATTTCAACAATGTGTAATATGCCACATTGAATAATTTATTTATGAACCGGAATTAATTATTATTATTTGTATCATCCTAATTTAAGGATATAACTAAATACAATTATTATAAGTAATTTAATTAAATAAGGTTCAACCATTCCTTATTTAATTAAGCTACCATTATATTTTATTAACCCATTTTCCTACCTTACAAATTTCTTATTAAAATAAAATATTTTATTTACCAAATATTAATTTAATATGGTAAAGGTGACATCTTTATTTTGTTTATCATTTATAACCCTCCAATTTAATTTAATCGCTTGTAATAAGCCTATTATTTATTGACCGTTTATCATGACCGTTTTTTATTATTTATGGCAATTTCGTATAATATTTTATTATTTTAACCTCCTAACTCATACCCATTAGATTAATTATTTTTAACGATTTATAACGAGTTGATATTATTTTTTAACTCGAACAGGTGTCGAGTCGACCTATATTTACAAAACTGCCTTCTTCTTCTTCCCCAACTCTCTTCTTCTCCAAAATAGATCTGTGAGTTGAGTTGCTTCTGATGGACTGTCCATCGGCGGCAAGCCACCGACGGCCAAGCCACCCCTGTCAGTCAACTCACTTCCGTACCGAATCCAACCCCAACTAGGATCTTTGCCCGCTGCTATCAGGGTTTGCCCATAATCGTACCCGAAGTCATCATCCTGTTCACATTCGTCGACTGAGCTCTAATCGCCTCTGGCCGCTGTCAATCGTCATCAATCAACCTCGACCAACCCCGCCATGCCGTCACAGTGTCTCCCTGATCACCTCCGGCCACCTTCCGGCCATGGCGACGACGGATCGCCCCACCTAGAGACACGTTTGCGTCGCCAATTCCGTCCCCGGCGAGTGTCGCCAGTTCGTTTGGGTGATCGCCTCAGCACCGTCGACCCTCCAAAAACTTTTCCCGACCAAATTCCAACCTAATTATGCCCCGGATGGCCGGATTTCCTCACCCACCGTCGTGACCTCTCTTTCTGCCACCCTTGCAACTCCACTCAATAACAGCTACAATTCCACCACCTACCGGAAACTAGGGACACGGCGATGTCGCCCCTTCAACCCAGCAGCTAGAGGGACCGTCGAGGTGTGAGGGGATGCCTTGCAAGCTATGTTGTAGTCGCCCATCCTTGCCAATTTTGCACTCGTTGGCCATGGCGAAATTCCGGTTTCCGGTTTAGATTTAGTTGTTTCTTATTGATTTAAGACTTTAATCTCATGTTTATCAATCTTATTATTGATTCAACATATGAATGCATGAAAACCACGAAGAAGAAGAAGAGGAGAAAAATTACCGGAGCAAGGAGGAAGCCGGCATCTGTCTGAAGGAAAATAATGTGAATGACGCCCCCCCTGCTCCTTATATAATGAAATGACGGCTAGGGTATGTTAAAACACACTTCACCCGTATTTCAGTTTGCCGGGTAAACGGCTAAATGATATGGTTTACTTAACTTGTTAAATGATAATTAACCGGGTAAAGAATACCTTTAACTAAACCGGGTAAATAATAATAAACTGGGTAGCGGGTAAATAATGGAAATATTAATTTTCCAACGTCTAATCCTACCGCGTCGAATATTTGTTTATTATATATATATATACATATATAATTTTTTTTTTCCGGGTCTTCACAATTTCCCAACTTAGAAATATTTCGACACTAAAATATTATAGCATTAACAGGACAATCATGATTAAGTGCATCTTCTACATCCGTTCATTTTACTACAATTACAAGAATTTTATGCTACAAACGGGCTAGGGTATTTCCTAGCCATTTCTTGTTCAGTCTCCCATGTAGCTTCCTCTGATCCCTGATTTCTCCACAATACTTTTACCAAAGGAATTTCCTTGTTCCGGAGTGTCTTAATTTCTCTTGCCAAGATGTGAATCGGTTTTTCCTCATAGGTTAAATCCGATTGCAG
>JAVDBV010087367.1:0-21135 GCA_032619315.1 Piper longum | reverse complement strand
TATATATATATATATATATATATATATATATATATATATTATTTGGATAGGGTGGCCCCTAATTGCACTTTTAGGGGAGGCTCTGTCCGATTTTATTTAGAATTTTGTTTTGATTTTATTGCAATTGTGTTTGTGTGTGAATTAATTTTCATGTCATTCATGTAGTGGCATGTTAGGACTTTTGTGCATTCATCCATGCATATAGAAAATTGTATATTCATCTTACACTAGTCCAGAGCCCACTTTGACTGTCACGGCATCCTCTGCATGGTATGTGTAGTCGATTTCTCCATCTCTCGTCTCACTGAAAGCTCGATAAAAATATATATAGGCCTCGGAAGGGATTTATAAAATAGGCCCGAAGGCAACTTGTTGTGGATCTTGTTTTCGAAATCATTCTCGAGGGATCTCATCCTCGAAGGTTATTAATTCGGAAAACAGTTCAGCTACATGACCCGATTTAAGTGGGATCCGATTAAATGCCACTTAACCCGTCTTGTAAATAATAATCAAACCTACAATAGAAAGAGCGTAAAAATAGAGGTGAGTCCTAAACAGACCTGGTAAAAGCTACAAGCGTGTCAGTGCTCCTAAGCGGCGAACTCTTACTCTGTACCTACACATCAAATCTAAAAGCTAACGCCCGCTATCTAAATGATGCATCAAACTAGTCATAATAATCACAATACAATTAGAGTCAATCAAACAATTCAATAATCATTAATGTAAATAATTCTAAATCCTCATATTCATGCCAATTTTATTATATTTTTCTAAATTACATCATAGCCACTTGTCATGCGCATACTCGATCTATCTCATTACACCACTTAGCTCTTCATTCACACTTAATCAAATCATGTCACCTATTACTTCATCAGTACTTAGGGTTTAATTACCTTAACATTAATTAATCAATCCTAGCATGTTGTACTAACAATCATCAATTATAATTAATCAAATTAGGATAAAAAGTAATTATACCTCGCGTCGTCGGCAATCGGCGATGGCTAGGGTTTCGACGTACGTGCATCTTGAACCTTGAATTTGGCGTTCGATGGTGTCCAAAGCTCGATAGGGTTTGACTTGATGAACTCGGTGGAAAATCCGGCAAATTCCAGGGAATTCCAACAATTCCAATTTTTCGACGAGTACCGGTGGTTTTCCGGCGAGTTCAGTGGTTTTCCGGCCACTTTTCGACAGTTTTCCAGCGACAGTCGCCGATGACGTCTACTAGCCCGATAGTGGTCGTATGGGGTACCATCGGAACCATCTCGGCGAGCCCGACACATCTGTGATGTCGACATGGCTGACAAAGGTGGCGACTCGCCAGAAAATGGATAAAACATGCGGCGACTATGGGTGGCTAGATCCGGCCGGCCAGGGCGGCGACCGGCTTTGATCTGGTCGGGGAAGGAAGCTGGGTGGTCGGTGACGCCAAGACAGCCACTGGACGGCGACGACGATGGTCGCCGGTGGCAAAATCGGCTCGCGAACTCATCGCGGGCGCGGAGATTCCAACGTCGCGGCAGCTAGGTGGTGGCTGGGCCTAGTCGGGGCGGCATGGCGACGTTGCGCCGGGGATGGGCAGCGTCGGTCAGCGGCTGGCCGGCGCCGACAGTGGCAGTGCATGGTAGGGCAGCTAGGGTTTGTAAATGGGAGGAACGTTGGGGTGAAAATATAACTCAATGTTAAATTTGTAAATAAAACTTGACTCGACTCTGAGTCGGGTCAAAATAATTATTGACTCGTAATAAATTCTAAAAAAATTCAGAAAAATAGGGAAAAATTCCAAAAAATAAAATAAACATCAAAAGATCAAAATGACATGCTTTATAACTATCAACCCATCCAAACTACCCGTAACGCGTCCTAACAAGATAAACGGCCTAAAACTATTTCTACGATCAACCTGCATAATAATAAAAACTGTAATGCATAGTCTTAGCTCATACATGCAACTAGCATCAGCTTAATATACATGTTCCTAACTTATATCGTGGGTTTTACGGTTCCACCACTTGTAGTTTCATCCATAAAACTAAACACAAAATTCACTGAAAAATGAACAATTCGTCACACTTCCTCTTACAATTTCTCCTCTTGATCTACACCTTCTCCATCTCGCTCAAGAGTATATATATATATAGGACCATTTTGATATTAGCATTTACTGTTCACAAATTGCAACGATTTTTTGATTACCCAAATCATTTTGATATTAGCATTTTTTATTGTGTAATGTTTGTGCAGGTGGGACGCTCCTGGTACTGGTTAGCAATTGCAATGTGACCGCATGGCCGGTGATCCTAGGCGGCGCCGGCCACCAGAAACTGATAAAAGGCGGTTTTCGTCTCGGCCTCGGTGAAGAAGTAACCGTCAATGTCCCAGACGGGTGGATCAGCAGGCTGGGGCCAGCAGGGCTGCTGCTTCGATGAGAAAGGCTAACGTTCCAGCGAGTCCGGCCACTGGGCCGGCCTTCTCCACTGCATGGGCGCCAGTGGCGCCCTGCCGATCACGGTGGTGGAGATGACCCTTGGCCCTCCAAATCGGCCGTGCACCACTACGACGTCAGTTTGGTTGATGGGTTCAACATGCCGGTCTCCATGATGCCCGCAAAAGGACGGGCAGCGGTTGCGGTGTCACAGCCTGAGGCCGACTTGAATGTGTGCTGCCCTGTCATGCTGCAACTGAGGAAGGGGTCCAAAGTGGTGGGGTGCAAGAGGTGCTTACCCTGCTTCCAATGAAGGGCCTTCCGATGCACTGGGGAGTTTGCATCCCCAAAAGAGATGCAAGCCGACTCTATTTGCCCATCTCTTCAAGGCCTATTGCGGCAGCGCTTACAACTTTGCTTATGATGGTTCCTCGAGCCTCCACTCCTGCCAGGCAGCAAGATACCTCATCACCTTTTGTCCCCCCTCCCCAAATGATACACCATTCTTGATTTTAAATCTAGTTGTTGGTTGTGAGTGATGATTTAGCGTTTTGCATTTGCTTACTACTATTTGGTGATCTGGGTAAGATGGAATGATACTTTCGCCTTGTTCGATGCTAAGGATTACTTGACCTAGTGTCATGCAATATTGAATTGAGTGATGAAATGCATGTTATTTTAACTCCGATAAGAGCTTTTCGGCCATGTTTGATGCCGAAAGCTCTCCACGTTTTACACTGCTTTATAAGTTCTGAAACAAAACATTGATGGGCACATTTCAGAAGTCTCAATCTCATGGGAGTGATGTGGAGTGATGAAATTTGTTTCGTTAAAAATGCTGTATCATCATTTTATATTGAAAGATGTACACTTACACTGCACGGTCATCCTGAATATGTGCCTCACTTCGTATCGCTAAGTTTTCTTTTTGTTTTCTGACGATTAATTATGCAGCTAGCATTTGAAGGTTTGAAGTTATAAACAGTTACAAGCAGCTATCAAACAAATAAACTTGAGATAGCAAAAACTACTTATCCGCAAAAGCACCAAGCAGTAAACAATTAGAGAAATTATGAATACATTGCAAAAATTGTGCCTTATGAACTTACAACTGAGTCTTATATCCTCACAGGCAAAGTTCTATGAGTCAACACAAAAACTACTCATCGAACTCGAGAGCAGCCGCCTCTACAGGGCTTGTGCAATCATAACAAAAAATATAACTACCTTCCACTTCTTTACAACACTTGAAACTTGAACAGTTCTACGACTCCTCCGCATTGAACGGCAGGTCAGCATCCATCGTCAGAACCTCCGAGTCTACAAAAATGTTTTAATCTCCAAGCTACAAGATTTAGACATTTACAAGTACAACCCATAAAACTTATTTAGAATCAGCCTGCAAACTGTACCAACCTTTGTGGATAAGAAGATTGAAAGAGGAAGCTCAGACCTAGCCTCTGTTAGCTGTACAATATTTAATATCCATCTAAGACAAAGGATATGCAGTCTGCATTCCAGTTCTTCTTTCTGCAAGCAGTAGCAGCAGCTCTAATCAAATAATTATTTCAAACACATAAGAAATATAATGAAAATAGAAGACGTTACAATATTCCACTGTTGATAAAAGGTTAAATGTCTCCTCATGACCTCAAGATTAGCAAGTTTACAATCCAAATTAACTAGTATCACTTATAAAGTTTTACACAAATGCTATGGGTAGAAAATTATTAAATAATTAATTTTCGGTGGTAATTTTCATATCTAACATTAACCCAGCACTTTTAGAAGTCTTTACAAAACATAGGAAATGAAATGCTGTTCAAAGCAAGAGAACACAAATTCTCCCCCCTTTTTAGTAGAAAGAAAGTTTACAAATGAGAGAAGCATGTGCTAAGAATTTAATACCTCCTGCTGCTACAAGTTTTTCTACACGTGCAACAATATGTTTCCCATACGTATACTTCTTCAGAGCATTCAAATGTACTTTTATTCGGGAAAGGATCAGCTCACGCTGCTGGTCTTCACATGTTTCCAAGACCTTCTGTACAACATAATTTGCAAACTGATCCTTCATCATTGCCTGCGAGCATGGTGAAGACAGTGATATAAAATTCAGTGTTCCCAATTCCATCCAAGGTTTATCATTCAAATATGAGTATCATATTCATTGGGCAAGTAAAAGTCAACACACTTACGTCAAAAAAAATATATTAAAAGCAACAAAAAATTTTGGCCATGCACTGACACCTCCTTACTAATCACGATTTTGGGATACAAGGAGGAAGGACAAGTAAACAAAGCTTGTCTATTTTATACATGTTCACATGTAAGACATACTACACATCATACAAGCAACTTGAGGATGCCACCTTTAGAGACAATATCAAGAAACTAAATTACAATTAAAAAAAAAATTATTGCTGCCTTTTATAGGGGAATAAACACCTTGCTTTTTTTGTAAACTATTGTTAATGATCTTATAGCATTCTGATATCATAAAATATATTTTGGATCTCCAACATGTCTCTGATGTGAAAATAGTGATCGATTTCAAAATACACACAATAATACCCTTATTAGATCCTGACATCTCAGCCATAATGGCAAAATCATTATGCAGCATCCCCCTTGCTTGCTTTCCCCCACTCTTAATTTGTCGGTGACTCTGGCCAACAATCTAGGAACACATTATTGAGATACTGCAAGCCATGATAAAGACTATAGTAATCATATTTCATTACTGATGTCTTTACTATTGTGTCACATATAAGAAAATAATAAATACACTTAACAGTCACAAGGGAGACGTCCATAAACAAACAGCTACCTGCAAAGGCTCATTTTCATCTGTCGTACCAAGCATCTCGTTCACCAAAACCTGACGTTCTGCTGGGTTGCAAAAAGTTAAACACTTCTCAACAACATTCGAGGCAAACTTTTGTTGGCTCATTTGAACAATCTGTCCCATTAGTTTCTCGATAATGGCAGACCTTTCATGTGGCTTCCCATGCGCCAGGACATGCTGTTATACACCAAGCGCACTCATAAACTAGAAAATGAAAGAAAAAAGTACATTCATTTCATTCAAGTCCCAATAAGCCATTTTCCATAGTTTACACATATAAATATCAACTGTCTAGATAATTTATATGATCCATTAGTCAAACTTCCAGTTAAGCAGTCTCTACATGCTTACTGGTTAAAAGAAAGAAATTAATATATCTTCAGTAAGCAGAGAAAGGCACCATATATTATGAATACAAAAAATAAATTTATTTTATCTTTCGAGTCAATTTCATTATGTGTTGAAGGCAAATATATGGTAAGATGGTTTAACCTTCGTAGTGCACAAAGTAGAATGGCTTTCACAAACATTGTGAAAGAATGGTTTATAAATCCGTACACATATCCATCTTCCTAGACCAAAGTTTTGTAGTAAAAGATCAGAAGAAACAAACCTGAACCACATAGTTCCCATACTGATCTTGTGCCAACATACAAACAGAATGTAAAATCTCCTCCATCATGATTTGTTGCGTCCTAGGGTCATCACAGTGTTCCAGCACTCTCTGGCCCTCATTTATCAATGATTTAAATACACTGAAGAAATAACATAACAATGATAGCTCAAGTAAAAAATGTAAATAGGCAGGCAAGCTGACCTGTATGACTCGACAACCGTAAGGATGGGTAGACAGCATCACAACTTGATCATAGAAGGAGGTTCTAATAAACTGAATAGCATCTTGTGGAATGCACTCAATACATTTTTGAATGACATGATTTCCATTTTGATCTCTCACACACCTCATGATATGACCTTCAAGCTCTGCGACCATTTTAGTCTGCTGGTCTAAATCAATTACTTCAATTGCCTGCAAATAAAATTTCAGACACAAGATAGAATTGGATGCCAACCATCATCTCTCCTAGGTGGTCAACTATAAGCCTAGAAGTACATTACTTGAAGCATTTAAACAGCAACAAAAAAATAAGGTACCTTCTGAATTACACGACAACCATACATTTGGAGGCTGAGTGTCAATACATGTCCTGTAAGTTGATTTGCCAGCTCCCTTCTTTGATCTTGACTTCCATGCTCAAAAAACTGGAATATCAAAGATAATAACACATGCAGTCTTTCTTTTTCTAACATTTCATTAAAGAAAATGCTGTAAAAACTTTCTACCTTCTGTACAACATAATTACCAAACACATCAGTCATAAGAGAAAGAGCTTGCGAAATGATTTCATTGAAAACCATATCTTTCTCTTCCATCGTGGCAGTTTCCAGCTTTTGCTGAATGAAACGGCTGCCATATTGATCAGCACTGTTTGAAGAAGCAAGAAAAATAAAATGATATTATGATATGGGTGACATCGATGTGAATTGAATGGGAGCAGGAATGGCCATTCAGCCAGCAAAAAATATATGCATACATAAACATTATTGACAGACCTGAACTCAACAACATGACCAGCAATTTCAGAAAGCTCAAAACATTTAGCTTTGTTGCTTTTGAATTCCTCCAGTAAAGAGGAAGAGAATCCTTCATCAAGGTTACCACCCATATCTATGTGCCAAGGATTCATTGTCCCACCAACAAAACCTCTCATTCCAGAAGTAAAACGTGAGTGTCGATCATTGTGCCTTATAGGACTACCTGCTCCTAAAGAACTTCCAGGAAAGCACACACCAAGGCCCATTGCAGCATTCCCACAGTAATCACCATTCAAAGCATTAGACTTAAACAACAATGGCCCTCCATAATGTGACTTTTGCTGTGACAAGAGAGCTCCTAAGTAAGCAGTCTGCAATTCAATTCGGTCATCATAAGACATCCCCATGAAATTTCTATCCAAAGAGGAACCATTTAAGTTGTGTGTGAGTTCTGTTGCATATTCAGCTGACTCCAAGTACTGAAAATACAAGGGATCCACACTGGGAACCTGAAGCGCATTGTGATTCCCCATTCTTCCAAGAGCTTGTATATCAGTTGCACTCACATTGGAATAGGGGTGCAGAGGTAAACCACCAGATATTCTAGAATTAGAATCCAGTGACGTCACAGCATTAGCAGCATTATTATATAGCGGAGGGAATTTATTGGCACCAAGATGGCTTCCAGCCAGGGAAGGTGGCGCAGGGTTGAAAGAATAGCCCCCCATTCCAAGGCTTGTGTATACTCGATTAGAGCCCACTGAAGCAGCAACATCATTGTCCAAGTAAGGAGAAATCTTTCTGGCAGACCAGTTAGGTTTCTTAATATGGTCCTGCCTGCCAAGCAAATCAACAGGTGAATTACGGCATGCCTCCATATCGGGCAGCATCTTTGATTGTACACGACCTGGGCCATCTGTCTTTTCATTTGTAGAGAAGCTCAAGCTTGATAAGGCAGCTATTAGATCTGAGGAATCCATGCCATTAGAGGAATTTATAAATGAGTTTGACCCATTTTTGTTTTTCTTATCAAATCTTTCCCCCACAGGTGGAAGACGGGGACTAGGAGCCCTGGCAATTAGCTGAGGGTCAGGTGTGAGGCTTCTAGAAAGTGATGTACCCATAGCAGATGCAAAATTATTAGAAATTGATCCAGAAAGTCCTTGAAAGGCACTATCCATCTTATGAGATTTTGCAGTAGAAGCAATCTCTTGGTGCAATTGTGCAAGTTGCATTTCGGTGGAGCCCGTTGTATCAACAAAATCCTCAAAAGCATTGCGGCTTCCTGGCAGTGAAAAAAGTGCTAAATCGTCCTATAAATCAAAATCAGTATATCAAAATATGTAAATAGAGCAACTAGAAATTTTTCACAAGGATTTTCCTAAACTCTTTGGAAAAACATCATTGTACGTGCTAGTGCAAACATAAACTATCATAAGAATAAGGGAAGGCTCAACGTAAGAATTAGTAACTTTTACCAAAACTGGTATAGAAACTTTTATACAGTCGTGGTGAAGGTTCAACGTAAGAATTTGTAACTTTTTAAAAAAACTTGTATAGAAAAAATGGAGTCTTTAATATTTATATGAAATACAAACAAAAAGACAGTACCTGCAAAGTGTCACCGAAGCTTTTCTCAGGACCTAAGAGGCCAAGCTCGGGCAAGCCGATCAACCCATCACCACCCTTCTCCAACCATTCACCATTGCTCTCCTCCTTCCGAGCAACAAAACCCGGCGGCAGCGAGAACATGGCCATGCTCCTCCCATTCTCCACACGGCTCCCACCATTGGCCGCCGCCTTCCTCCGATCACCAATCCCACCAAACCCCGCGGAGCTCCTCCCAGTCTGCACCCGCTGCGCCGCCCGCCAGTCATCCTTGGAATGATTCGGAGGAAGGATGCGGGCATTGAAATTGTTATGGGAGTAGTAGTAGGAGAGGTACGACGGGTCTAATCGGAGCTCCTCCTCCACACCGGCCTTCGGCTCCCCGACGCTGCCGAACAGCCCGCCGACGGCAGACAACGAGCCCTCGACGGTGGGCGGCGCCGACCCGCTCCGGTCCAGGTTGAGCTCCGGCTCCCGACTCCTCGCATCCCTCAGCAGAGCCCCGAGCTCCCTCCCCACGACCTCTCCGCCGCCGCCGCCCCTCAACTCCGGCAGCATGTCAAGAGAACTCTCGGTAACCATTGAAACCGCAAACGAAAACCGAAAAAAAACAGTTTTTTAGCTTGTTACCAACAATCTGTCCAAGACCCAAATAATTTCTCCGATGGCATTCGATCGAAAACCGAAAAAAGATTCAATCTTCCACCATGGTTGCTCTGCAACAGACCTCAACCCAAACGATCAACCACAGTTAGGTACTCAAGCAACGAAAAAAATCGATAAAAATCTCAGAAAAAAAAAACGCCACGAACGAGACTTTGATCTTGATTATAAGGTTGTTTGTGTTAGATTAGACGAAGGCGAATATCGATCGCGAGTCCGCCATTAGAGAGAGAGCGATGAAGCTCTGGTGAGTGGGAGATGGAAGATTTCCGGCAACGAAGAATGTTTTAAGGTAAAAAAAGAGAAGAGTGCGACTGTTGAGAGTGATGGCAAATAGGGGAATCTTGTCCGTCCGATCTTGAAATGGACGGAGACGATTGAGCATAGGTTGATTTGGCCTTAGGGTTTTATTGGAAACAAAAATGCACGCATTAACAACCAACTGTGACAAAATCGGCTATGTAACAATCCACCCTTTGACAATTGCTTTTCCAAGTTATAATAATAAATTTAAATAAATAAAAAAATAAAAATAATAAAGCGAATGCTAATTTTGAAAATTAATCTAAATATGGCACATAAGTTATGAGGGCAAAATTTTTTTTAAAAAATTCAAAAATTTGGTGCATAAAGCGTCTTTGACTTTAGAAAATTTTATATTTACATAATATTTAATTTCTACAAATAATAATATTGTTTTCCCAAAAATCCATGTATATAATAATATAGTTTTATGGTGAAAATATATGTCAATTATTGATCTTTTAAAACCTATAATGATCTGTTCACAGAAGGATTAAAATTATAAGACAAGGTTTTTCTGAAATTTAAATTAAACTTTTTTATATGGAAAAAAGTTTATTTTATTATAATAAACTATTAGGTATGTGGACGGATCCAAAAAATATATTTTGTTTTGAATAATTAAACCTTTAAAACTATAGATAGATATAATATAATTGCTAAGATAAACTAAATGTATTTGTATGTTAATTGGTAAAATTTGAACTATGATGATGATAATAATAATAATAATAATAATAATAATAATAATAAATATTAATAAATATCTTTTAAGATTATAGTCAGGAAGTGATTATGGAGAACAAAGTGAGAATTTAGAAATATCTGATCAATCATTATAATAATTAATAATGGTTTGTGATATTTTTTAGGTAGTTTTTTTTATGAATATTGAGGACTTTCAACACCATTATCAACTCATTAATATTGAAGTCTAGTCAATTAATATAATTTTAATTTTCAATTCTATCCTCATTTAAAAAGGAAAGAGAAATTAATTTGCCCAGCTAGGGTAGTGCAAAGGGCAGCAAGGAGGTCTAAGAAATCGAAACTACTTTTAACTAAGAGGAAGGCTTCTTCCCCGTCGTGCATTCTTACCACGTACCCTAGTTGCCATCACCGGAGGAGCTTTGCCGAGGAGAGACCAACCGGAGCCTTGCTGCAAACTTCAAAAGTCCCCCACCTTACCTCCTTGGAGTGTCGCCGCTGTTGCTGCTAGAGTGGTCTCACCAAGCTGCCCAACCGGAGAGGAGGAAGTCCACATGGAGCCTTGTTGGCCGCTACCTTGGAGTGTCATTCAGCCGCCAAGGAGAGGAGTCCCTGTTCGTCCTTGCCCAGGAAGTGGAGTGCCTCAAGCTAATTTGCTTCCACTTTGCTGCCCTTGCTGGTCGCCATCCAAAGCCGGGGTACCACTACCACTGCCCCACTTCATTGCTATTTTCATGCATCGTCCACGACCAAGCTCTTGTCCAGGTGCTGCCTCGCCTGGTCCATTAACCATGGAAACCATTTCACCAACTCTTGGAGCCAAGATGTGAGAGCCTTAGAGCTTTCCCTAGGCTTACCTTGGAGGGGAGTTGCTGCCTATTGTGATCCTACCACCGGAGCCCGCCAAAGAGATCTCCTCGAGTTGATCAAGTTTCTGCTTTGCCTACGAGGAGGACTCTCCCACCTTGCCATTACTGTGCCACCACTGCTGCCGCCGTGGACATGAAGAGCCTTGTCGAACTGCTGCCCGGAAGGCCCTTCATTGGAGCATGCTCTGGTTGTGCAGGAACTGGGTGCGCTAGGTGGGTCGCGGCATGCAGTTGGCTAGAAGCAAAAGCGGGTCCATGAACCAGGTCATCAGGACTTGGTCGGATCACGGGGCAGTGCGACACGGTCAAGCCCATGCAGGTACGATGGACCCATGTGCTTGGTGGTGAAACGCCTGAGTTAGGAGGCGAAGTGACGGTGAGTTGAGGTGACGCAGACTCCGGAGAGCGCCGAGATTGGTAGGGCACAAAAGGGGAGTCAGTTGGCGGTGGCCTAAAAAGTCGCCGGCTGGCGGTGTTCTAAAAAACTGCTCCCCTTTGGCCTGCCGGATCTCGCCTAATGCAACCGAAATGGCTGCCGAAAAAAGTATTCTTTTTATGTCGGTGACTGTTTTGGCCGCGGCGGCCATTTGGCCACCAATCAAAGACACGAGTCAATTTTTTATGCAGTTCGTTATAATTCAAAGTGAATCTCTAAGTTAGTCCGCATTGGGCTTGTCCCACAAGTTCACTATTTGTATTTGTTTTACAATTTACACCAATAGTCAGTTTCTTTGTTTCCACTATGTGCCCAAATTTATATAGCATAGATCTCCTTCTAGTCTTGCAATGATAAAATAAACCTCACCGGTGTGTATGGAAGAAACTGAATTTTACATGAAATTAAGCATAGAAAGGTTTTCAAATAAATTCTAGAACAATTTGGAGTGAATCAGACCGGACCAAGGACTTGGTCTCCAAGCTCCAAGCAATTTATTAGCGTGGTCAAACCACACGACCTATAAACGAACCTAACCCAACACCTAACACAATCTATATAATACATGTATGAAAATGTGTGTTCAAATGATATAAGATTAATTTAAATTAATTATTATATATATTTATAAATTACAATAGACAAATAAAAATATGACATAAATGAATAAAAAAATAATAACAAAACAATAGTGCAAAAGTTACCAAAGTAGAAAATTTAACTAAAATGTAAGTATATAAGATCAAAGTTCTAAATCTGGTCAAAATTTATAAGTTTTCATCAAATGTTAGAAAAAAAAGAAAAAAAAAGGGGGGATTGAATGACAACATGCTTAAAAGCATAATGGTTCATCACAGATTCAACTTTGAAAATATGTTCTTCAAAGTATAGTTGTCGTGCGGGTATTTTGACATGCAACCAACTTTGATGGAAAATTCCGATGAACTCTAGCCCACGACAATGTTGGGAAACTTCAACAAAAGGTGGATGAATGATAGTAAAACGATTGGAATTTAGGGTAGAAAGATGTGTTTAAAAAGACAAAATTTTTCATAGAAAAATAAGAAGACAAGGAAATAAAAAGACAATATATCTTGATATAGGGAATTGAAGAAGTGTACATGAATGGATATACAATTAATAAACACAACACAGGTATGGTCTATTATTGTGACGTGACTCATGACATCTTCATGACTCTAATTAAATTATACTTACACAAATTTCATGACTTTTGTAACGGTATAACACTAAAGAAATCTTTAAATGAGTATACATATATAAAGTAAAAGACTAGGAAGTGGTGTGATAGTGTGCCGAAGGTCATATTAAATCAAACAGTAAATGCATGACTAAAACACCCCCCCCCAAAATAACCCCTCCAAAACTCAATGCATGCCAAACAAAACCATACCAGGCACCGACATGAGCCAAAGCCTTTGAAACCAAGGTACGAGCAACACTAACTCTCCATAGAACCGAGAGCCAAAAACCAAATCAAACCAAATTGAACCAAAAGGTAAACCAAACTGAACAACAAATAAACTCCTAAACCAAAGGGCACATCTTTTACAGTCTTCAAAATTTTCCCAAGAACCAAGAACAACACTAAAAACACAAATACATTTCACGATAAGCAATAAAGAAAATACCTCAACCCAAGGCTCAAACCTCAAACAAGCGAGGATGACTTTTCCCCAAATCATCCTCCAAGTCCTAGATGGATTCCTCAACACCTCTACAGCCCCACTACGCCCACATCAATTTCACTATCTTATTACAAAGCTTCTTTTCTTGATGGTCAAGAATACGCAATGCTTGCTCCTTATTTGACAAGTTCGGCTGCAACTCATCTCGTTATATCTGATAATCTGAGATGATTCTTAAATATACCTCCTAAATATGGAAATATGAAATACTAGATGAACTGGTAACAAATATGGAGGGAGAGCCAACTGGTAAGCTACCTCACCAACGCGCTTCAAAATAGGAAATGGTCTAATATACCTTGGGCTAAGCTTTCCCTTCTTCCTAAATCTTATGTTTTCTTTTAAATGTGATACCTTAAAGAACACAAGGTTATTAACCTTAATTTGAGTTCTCGATGTCTCAAATCACCATAGGACTTCTGTCGATTTTGAGCCGCTTTCATTCTTTTCCTTATCTGAGCCACAACTTCTCGAGATTGTTGAACCATATCCGATCCAACCACCATAGGTTCACTACCTTCAATCCAACAAAACAGTGATTCACAAGATCTTCCATACAATGCCTTAAACTATGTCATATCAATGCTTGGCTGGTAACTATTATTATAAGAAAACTCTACCAAATGTCGGTGTCCCTCCCAACTACGATCAAAATCTAACATGCACGCTTTAAGCAAATCTTCTAAAGTCTGAATAGTAAATTAAGATTGTCCACCAGTTTATGGATGAAAAATTGTATTGAAAGACAATTGAGTACCCAATGGTGCATGAAATGCTTCCCAAAATTTGGACGTAAATCTCGAGTTACAATCCGACACTATCTCTCTTGGCATTTCATGATACCTCAATCTCTAAGATATATACCCTTGCAAATTTCTCTAATAGGAAGTTCATCCTAATTGGAATAAAATAAGTAGATTTAATCAATCTATCAACAATTACCTAAATAACATCATAGTGATTTCCGATTTTTGGTATGTCAGAGACAAAAATATAGGTAATACATTTTGTAATGACCCGGCCCAAAGTGCAACGTAATGGGCCTAAGTCATTTCTTTAAAATGGTTAACCCAAGTTCAAGATCTATATTACATTCCTATTTATAAATGAGATCTTCTCCCAGTAGGTATTAGATGTTGGACTAAGTCGGGGGATCTCACAATCCACCCACCTTTGAAAATTTCGTCCCCAAAATTCCTACATTTGGCTCGTTACTAGCCCCAACCAACGGCCTTCCATGGCCCATGACCCACGACCTTCCATGGCCCGTGATCGAGAGCCTATCCAACGTCCATAGTCCAGCCTACCATCTAACAGAGAACCAGGTTTCTCTGATACCATTTGTAATAACCCGACCCAAAGTGCAACGTGATGGGCTTAAGTCATTTCTTTAAAACGGTTAATCTAAGTTCAAGATATATAGTCCATTCTCACTTATAAACAAGATATTCTCCTATTAGGTATTAGATGTAGGACTAAGTTGAGGGATCTAACACATTCTCACTTCCATTCTTTAATTACTAGAAGTTGTAGAGTACCACCTGCCCTCATGTGCACTACCTTAATCTGCTGACAAGTTAGATACTTTTGCGCAAAATCAACTACATCTTTCTTCAAACCTGTGCACTAATATAATCCTTGCACATCATAATACATCTTTTTAGCTCCATGATGCACAACACTTTTATAAGCATGGGCTATGAAAATGATATCACTATGAAGATCAGATAAATATAGAACTTGAAGAACATAGAGTCGATTATTCAATCGAAATAATCCATCATCACTCTTAGAAAATCCTAGATAAGCTTGCATAGAGATCCATTTATTTGGCAATATATCTCTTTCTTGTGTCAACCTGACTCTACTAATTACGCTAGGTCTTATTGTCAATCGAGTCATGATGGTTATAATATCTCAATCTCTAGGTTGAGTTAGATAATAACTCAAAGTACCAATCATCAAATTAGTATTTCCTTCCTGATAATCAATCTTAACATCATAACCAATTAAAAATTCTGGTAATCTCCTTTGCCTATTATTTAAGTCTTTTTAGGTGAAGATATACTTCAAACTTTAATGGCTAGTCATTAACTTGAATGTAGTTTCATATAATGTCTCTAAGTTTTCAATGCATGAATCAAAGTGGCTAACTCAAATTCATGAGTTGGATAATTCTTCTCAAGCGGCTTTAACTCTTGATACATCGGTATATACTACAAAATCACTATTTCTAACCGATAATGATAGCTTAGGTACTGAAGTCAACTTCTCTTTTAAAGTTTGAAAACTTTGGTGTCAATCATCAATCCACATAAATTTTCTTCATTCCTAATTAATTTGGTAAGAGAAACTACAGTAGAGGAAAACCTTTGGATAAATCTTCTATAATATCCAGCTAAACCCAAGAACTACAATGACTGTCTTTGATAGCTCCTTCTTCTGAATGACCACATCAGGATCTACAGTAATTCCTGTAGCAGAAAAACATGACCTAAAAAATTTACCTCCTTAAGCAAAAATCACACTTCGAGAACTTTGCATATAATTTGTGATCTCTCAAGGTTTGTTAAATAATTCTCAAATGTTGCTCATGCTCTTTCTTTGAAGAAGAATAGAATAAGATATCATTGATAAAGAAAATGACAAACTAATCCAAATATGGTATGAACACTTTATTTATCAAATCTATAAACACTCTAGGAGCATTAGTCAACCCAAAAGTATACACCAAAAATTCATAATGCCCATACTGAGTTCTAAATGTTGTCTTTGATAAATCTTCAAATCTAATCATTAGTTGATGATACCTTGATCTCTAGTCAATCATTGAGAATACTATAGCTGAGGACAATTGGTCAAACAAGTTATGAATACGGGGTAGAGGATACTTGTTTTTAATAGTCATCTGATTAAGCATCATATAATCAATGCACATCCTCATACTCGCATTCTTCTTCTTCTTCACAAACAAAATTAGAGCTCCCCTTGGTGAAACATTAGGCCAAATTAATCCTTGATCCAACAAAGTTTGTAATTGAGTCTTTAACTCTTGTAACTCTAGTGGTGGCATACAATAGGGAGCTTTTGAAATTGTAGTTGTCCTAGGTAAGAGACTAATAGTGAAATCTACCTCTTCTTCTCGTGGTAACCCTATAATATCTTTTGAAAGTACAACCTCAAATTCACAAACAATATGAATAGATGATGCCCCCAGTTTCTCTTTGCTGGTAGACATCAAGGCAACCACGATCATTCCATATCCTCGATTCATATACTTTGGAATTTTGTGATAACTCACATATCCCAGTGAAATATCCCTTCCTTTCCCTTCAAAAGTGAAATTTCGTCTACTCTTTCTAAAATGTACCTTCTTCTTCTTACAATCAATCAACTCTTAATTCTCCGACACCCAATCTATGCTAAAAATCACATCAAACTCTACAATCTTGAACACAATGAGATTGGCCACAAAAGAGCAAAAGAACATTGTTGGTTAACAATGACTCCTCGTGTACATAAACCCACAGTGGATAGAAAACCAGCATGAGTGGCTACTAACAAAGAATGCCCTAGACTTACCACTTCTAGTCCCGCTTTATCAATAAATTTGGACAAAACAAAAGAATGTGTATGCCCAGAATCAAACAATCTAAAGTCGGTTTAGATCCAATAGGAAGCATACCTGCAACAACTTCAGCATCCACCAAAGCATCAGCAATAGTAGTGTTAAGTGTTTAAAATATATAATATTTACCTATGTTTTTAATGTGATTTTCTACTTCCTGAGTATAAATATTATTAATAAAGTGATATTTTACTTTATTTTCTTAGTTAATTAATATTTTATTTAATATACATAAATTTGGTGTTTTTAATGCAGAAAAGATGACACAAATTAAGCATGTGGTCATGGCATTTGGCCCCACCCAATGGTTACAAATTTTGGTGTTGACAAAGCTAGACGAATATGGATGTACATGGCTGCATTTGAGTTTGTCGAGGAAGTGTAAACTTGAAGGGACATCATAATTATTTTGGATACGTCAATTTGTGAACACCCTCTTCAAATTCTTGTATCTTCTCTTCTATATAAAGGGGTGACCAGTCGTTGTTATCATATCTCATCTCAACTCGTGGCTTCTTAGAAGTAGTTCTAGTTTGTAATTATTTTTCTTTTATAATAAAAATTAGTTTTTTCTTTATATTGTTTTCTATTTTTATTATGGAGTAAACATTTTCTTTCGTTCTAGAGTAGAATGGAACTTAACATGTTTTAATTGAATTCATTTCAAGCTCTTATTCTTTTATTCAATCGGATTGTTTCAGTTATCATGTTTTTATACTAAGAATAGATTGTTCGCCTATTTCTTAGATCATAAGGTTTAATTAGATTTCAGGAGAAATTAATTAAATTAGTCATTGATAATTCATCATACGACGAGTCTTGTGACTTGTTTGTCGTTGTGGTCGGGAGATACACAACACCGTATGCGATTGGAAGGCAAATCTTAATGCGTTATTTTGTTGATTAATCAATTATCACCGGGAGGTAGAAATTGAGGCAAAATAATAGAAGCATGAAGGAGCGGGAGCCACCATGTCAAATAACTATCCTAGATCGACAATTTGAGGGAATAGAAGATAAGAGTAAAATTTGATGAAGATTAAATTCATGTTAAGGGAAATTCGACTCTAGAACGAGTTTTATCCTTATACTTTTTCTTTTACTTAAAGTTATTACTTAGATTTAGTTAGGTCACTTATTTTTGTTTTATTCATAATTTCTTTTACTTTAATTAATTTAAGGAAATTCATCTCTCTGTGGGAACGATACTCGAACTCATCATTATATTAGTACACTTGCACATCATTTAAATAATTCGAACAAGTAGCAACAAGCATCTTCCCTTTAGCTTGTGCTGGTGCCGCCATGGTAGGATTTGATGGAGCGACTAATCCAACTGATGCTTAGCAACAACAGCATTCATCGCACCACCAAGTTGATGATTCTGATTTCTCCATTTACCTCCTCGAACTCTACCTTGTGGAGCCCTTTGCTAACCTTGTGGAGTTGTCAAATGAAAATGTTGTCGAGGAGATGGCAACACTGTTGTTGAGTTTCAAAAGGGATAACACATCCACATCGAAAACATACAATGCTAGAAAAAGATTGTTGAGTCTATAGTTGTTGGTTGAGTTATAGGCATGCCTTTTTCATATGTCCAAGGTAACCATAACTAAAACACATTGCTTGATATGGTTTGCATTCACCAAAGTGTTGATGCTTACAAGTAGCAAAAATCGACGCATCCCAATGACCTTGTATCGTCCTCATTGAAATGTTGGACTCATTCCTTGGTTTCTTCTCATCATGCCCCATCTGTTTCTCATACTAGTTTTTGTTCCTAGAAAATTTCTAAGTTCCAATAGTCTTGTCTCTAGTCTAATAGATTCTTTTATCTCTAGAGGTTGCACTAACCACTTCACCCAATGTCATTTATTTTATGGTGGCTAGTCTCGGCTTAATACGGTAAATCAATCCCTCAAAGAATTAGTCAGCTCGCAACTTTTTAGTGGCTACTAGACCAAGACCAAATCTGTTCAAATTAATGAACTTGGCTAAATATTCGGCAACTAACATACCCTTGTGCTCCAAGTGTTCAAATTCTAGTTCTATCCTCCTCTTCTCCTCAAGTAGAAAATATATATCGTCGAACACCACTTGGAATTTCTCCCAAGCAATGTCCTTAGGCATTTTTCCTTGGAAGTGAACTCTCTTGGCAAAGTCCCGCCAAGTTCTTGCCTTGCATTTGAAAGCACCTATTTCTATTTGAACCCAAAGCTCTATAGGGGAATCCATGCTTTTGAGCACTCCCTTTGTAGAAATCAACCATTCGTTTGCCTCTTTCGGGTCTAGATTCCCAGAAAACATGCCACCTCCATTCTTCAAAAACTTCTTTACCTTCCATGCACTAGGTTTTGACTGAGAGTAGTTCTTTCTCCAACCTCGAGGGTTTTTGAAGGTACAGTCTCTCCCCCACTTCCAATTCCATTGATTCCTTGCACAGGTGCACGAAATGAAACAGGAGTCACATCATGGGTCACAGTCATCAGTGGAACTATTGGTGTACTTGTCACAGGATTCTGAGGTAGTTGTGTGGTGGTGGCGGTTGTTGAAATACCGGTGGTCTACTAGATACTAGACCTATTGGAATTGGTGGTCATGGAGGTAAGGACAGTGTCTCACTCCTTTCCATATGCTTTATAGTTCTCTTTTTTGATCTCGCCAACTCAACCCTCATTTCTTTTATCTGTTGTTGGGTGTTTGTTTGCGTGTCCTTTAATTGTTGCTGGGTCTCTAAGTGCATCTCCATCACCCTTGTCATAAAATCATTTATCAAAGTCATCCTACTGTTTGATCTCACTGATTGAGAAGCTCTACTTCACCCTAAGGTAGCGTGAGTCTGTTCCCGAGTTCTATCATCATGAGGTGGAATAGTTGCCTCAGGAATTGGAACATCAGGCACTTGGACTTTCCCCACAGGAACCTCTTCTTCATCAACGGCCTAAGTAGGAGGTCGTCTAAACCCACTACCACTATGAGCCCTCAGTGGACTCATTACTCTAGGTGGCATCAAATCTCTAAAAATAGTTATGCAAGTCTTACTCACCATATCTATCAACCTCCTGATAAGACCTTCCCAAACCAAAGATAAGCACATAACAATTACCGACACAAACAAAAACATATCTACTAGCGAAAACTAGGGATCACTTCACATACACACATACTCAAAAAAATCTTCTATTCCAATCAACCAAGACATATCTTTGAATACCATTTTTGAATATCTCATGCCCGATTCATCCTTTAACCAAAACAAAATATTATAATATTTAATATTGTTATATCTTAACTTAATTATATGAAAGATCACAACCAAAAACCTTAAGAACTAAACCTACTTGGAGTCTTGGATGGAAGGCAACCACTACCCACAATAGCAACAAAAAAAGAAACAAAGAAAATATAAACATTATTCAAAATATTATAAATTAGTGGAAATATAAGTTCCCAAAATATAGGGATATTACATTAGTATAGTAAGCCGAGTGTAAACAAGTTTGATGACCAAAATAAAATAGGAAATTAACATAAAACAACACGACAATAACATGACTTGAGTATGTGTATGTGTGAAGTGTAACACCCCGACTCGGCTCACCCTTGAACCGACCCGGAAATGTTACCGGCGACCGAACCGTTCGATAATCTATTAGATTCGGTTAAGCCGACCCGGATCTACTTTCGGCGTCTTAAGATGAAGACCACCTATGCCCTCTATTCATTATTCACATTATGGCATTATATCTTAGCATTCAATCATACTATCATGCTTTTCACTACCTCACATCAGTTCAAATAAAAGTATAAACAGAATATTAAACATTCAGTCACCGAATACATGTGTTTGTGCGAAAGACCTCATTGCTCCTTCGTCCAGGCTGGCACTTCCATCTCATAGTCGTCACCTACATATAGTACAAAACCGTAAGTAACGAGCGTTATTGCTTCGCAAAATAACTAATATCAAACTGGCACAGGAGAACTAACCCTCCTGTTAAAGGAAAACATTATATACTTCCTCAAGAACTCTCATAAGGACACTAACAGGAGCCGTTGCCCTCGAGCGGCAGCATCCCCCATCCATCTCATTCTCTTTTCTTAATCATCTCATCTATTGCGTCTTGCACAAATCTCATTCTCGTTCATCTCAGCCCTCTACGTCCTCCATCTTACTCCTAGCCTTGAGCCGAAGGCAGAGTACTCTCAGGCAGTCGCCTTCAGTACCCTTTGAACTACAAGTCATGACATGCGTTGTACTAAATAGTACCCGTAAACCTCCACGTTCTCCGAGTGTGAGGAACTCAAACGTGGAGTTAGCAGGATCCCTCGG
>JAVDBV010087358.1:0-30175 GCA_032619315.1 Piper longum | reverse complement strand
GGGGGGGAGCGGTGACCATAGTGTGTGCCCACCATTTTTTCGTTGCATTCGACATTTTATGACCACATTTGCCACTACTATTCTAGTCACAATTTAAGTTATAAATTTTTTACCAACTTACGACCGCACACAAAGTCATAAATATATTTTCAAATTATTAAATTATGTAATGAAACTTAACGGCCGATATGTGTTCAACATTTAAAATATATAATATTTACACATATTTTTAATGTGATTTTATAAATTCCGGGTATAAATATTATTAATTAGGTGATATTTTTTATTATATTTTAGTTAATTAATATTTTATGAGATATGCTTAATTTTGGTGTTTTAATGCAGAAAAAGATAAAACAAATTAAGCTTATAGTCATGGCACTTGGCACTTGGCACCACCTAATGGCTACAAAGCTCGACGAAGAGGGAAGTACATAGCTGCATTTGAGTATGACGAAGTGGTGTAAACTTAATTGGACACCGAAATTAATTGGAATACGTCGATTTGTGAACTTTTTTTTTTCGAATTCTTGTATCTCTTCTTCTATATAAATGGGTGGTTATTTGTTGCTTGGATCATCAGATCTCATCTTATTTCATCTCTTGGCTTAGGAGTTTAGAAAAAGTAGTTCTAGTTTTGTATTTCTTTTTCTACTATAATGAAAAATAATTTCTTCTTTATTGTGTTCTTTTCTTTTAGTATGAAGTAATTCTTTATTTCGTTATATAGAAGAATGAAACTTAACATAGTTTAATTGAATTCATTTCAACCTCATACTTTTTTATTCTATCGGATTGTTTGAGTTATCATGAGATTTAATTAGATTTCGGGAGAAATTAATTAAATTAGTCATTGATAATTCATCATACGACGAGTCTTTTAACTTGTTTGTCATTATGGTCGGAAAATACACAACACCGTATGCGATTGTAAGGCAAACCTTAATGCATTATTTTGTTGATTAATCAATTGTCACCGAGAGGTAGAAATTGAGGCAAAATAATAAAAGCATGAAGGAGCAGGACCACCATATCGTATAATTATCTTAAATCAACAATCTGAGGGAATAAAAGATAAGAGTAAGATGTGATGAAGGTTAAATTCAGGTTAAGGAAAATTTAACTCTAGAATAAGTTTTATTATTTGAAATTCTCCTTTAATTTAATAATATTATTTAGAATTATTTAAGTCATTTACTATTGTTTTGTTTATCATTTTACTTTCTTTTACCTTAATGAATTTAAAAAAATTCATCTCTCTATAGGAATGATAGTCGAACTCATCATTATATTATTTATTTCGACCGTATATACTTACACGTTATTAAAATTATTTGAACAATATGTGACCGAAATAAGCTTTCACAAAACTTTGCGACGGGAATAAGCGACCACAAAGCACAAACAGTTGCTAAATCATTGATACACGTTGCGACCGGCTTTATGGTTGTAGAACGGTCGCAAAAGTTGCCCATTTCAACGTAGTCATAATGCGGTCGCTCTATAGTGGCAAGATTTTGCAGTAGTAATGTTTCGGGTTAATTTTCTACCAGTGTGGACTGAGTGATGTTTTGACCAATCGGTACTAAGTCCACGTAAGACTAACGGGGCACTGAATTACCTCAACTTCCTACTCCTCTATCAACCATTAGATGATGATATACGTTATTCTCAAACTAATATCTTGATCAATATGATAAATTCCTTCTTCCCTCTCGAAGTCTTTCGTCCATAACCAGAGGACCACACAGCCTTTCGAATGATGAACAGCTAAAAAAAAGATTTTTAACGGAAAAAAAAAGACGATTATCCAGAAAGGAATGGCATAAAGATGAAGCCACAAACAAACAAACTATAAGATCCAAAAGGGCCAGGAAACAATGAGGTCCTAACTGTCTAAGAGATCTCATCCAAAGGATGATAGATTCGGTTGTAAAACCAGGCCCAATCTGCAACAGCTGCAACACCATCTTGATTCCTATGCCATGCGTAGTAGGCGTGTGTCCTGTTCTTGATGTCCAGAATGGCGTGACCAAAGCTAGCCTCTCTATATGCTGAATAGTTGGGTTGTGGCTCAGTCATGCTGTGTGGGCACAACAAACAATACCAAAAAAGCATATATGTAAGTGAGCCATCTTTGTCATTTTTTCCCCAAAGCAAGCCATCCTTATCATTGACTCTTCAAAATCAAGCAAAGGTAAGTTTTTTAACAAAAAAACTCAAAATATCCCTAGAGTAAGTAAGATAAATTACAAATTAATTCCTTTAAGATAAAAAATAATATACACTTATTCAATCATAAAAATACTAGCCTTTGCATAAGAGAAAAAACAGATCTTACTTGTTTGCTAGTCCCTCCACATTCCCACCATCTCCTACGGTTATGTAAACAGGAGCATTGATGTCTCGGATTGGAGTGCACTGGCCGTTCACAACATTGTACGCAACATTTGATACACGCTCCTACAACAACAACAATTTGGGAATGGTATCACTACATGTTTTTGATATGGGTAAACTAAAAGCATCATCTACCAAGAAGATTATAACTTACAGATCTTTCATAGGCATGTACATGGCCAGCAAAAACAAGGTCCACTTTGTACTTCACAAACCATGGTTCAAACAGTACTCTCATGCTTTCTCCTTCCATGTAATGGTAATTGTAACTATTGTACCAAGGAGAATGCATGAGAACAATCAACCATGGCGTCTCACTTCTGTTCACCTTAGGGAACTCTGCTTCGAGCCATCGGTATTGAGGGGTGTATTTGTCTAGGTTAAATTTTAGAGATACAAAATATTACTTCCCACATATAATAACCAAATAAAGGGACCAAAAACTTATTTTATGCACAATGTATGATTTAATACCATAGGCAGAATAGGAAGAGAGAACAATAATGTAGGCCGAAGCCCGCTTGATGGAGTACCAAAATGGCATGGAACTGTTAGCTGCTCTGTATGGAACAGGGAACCGGTGCATAAATGGCTTAAAAGGCACTATCTCACCCTGGGAATTTATGACGTGCAAATCTTCATTAGCAAAATTGTTGGGTGCGAAGAAATAAGTTACTTTAATTTCCCTAGTTAATTGAGGGTTAAGGTTGTTAAGACAAAATCGAATTCGTGTAATCACAAAGCGAGTTAATGAGTTTCGGGAAAAAAAAGTAAGACGTGCACAATTACACATTGCCTTCCACACATACGTGCAGGAAAGCAGAACTGAAATTTTCCCCGGTGAGAAGAGATATCGGTGGTTTAGCCACCAATCATGTTTCCGGAAACAACTTTTCACAATTTTATTACTCTATTTTAAATAATTTTGTAATTTTTAATTAGATTTTCAAGAACAGTTGGGAAATTAATTTCACTTAGAAAAGGCGAAATTTGATTGTTGGTGATGAGCAGCACCAAAATCTCAAGCAAAAAAAATTTTGATGCACTAGAAGAAATAATATATTGAATATTATAAGAAATATACACGTGTGCTGCGTAGGGCAATTAAATTTATTGTTTAAAAAGTTCAACCTTTACTTGATATATAAATAAATTTTTTTAAAAGTGATCATTTGTGGCCTTTGATATTTTAAAAAGAAAAATTGAATACTTTTTATACAGTTTTTTTTTCATAGCAATGATATTTACCATGATGTTTACTTTAGTTATATACTTTTAACTTCTAAAAGCAAATATATAGATCAAATAACAAATCTAGGATATTTTAGAATTTTAATTATTATGGTTTTTATGGTTTATTTCCATTAATTTTCTCCTCATCACTTGTTTGTAAATCTTAATTCATGTTGTGTTACAATGCAAATAAAACTAAAGTATCTACTTATGCTTGAATTGTATTTTGCACCTTCATATCACATAGTTCTTTTAAAAATTAGTATAATTAAATAAAATACTACTTGAACTGACATTTTTTTGTTTATTGATAATAATACCTACTTAAATTTGTATGTTTACTTATTTTTAATTATTGTTGAAGTGTCCATAGAGTATAACCTTCCTCAACATATAAATATTAATTTGTTAATTAGCATCTACTTGGCATAGGATTTTTACTTACTGATTATAATTTTTAATTATTAATTTTTGTTAGTTGAGAGAAGAAATTAATAAATGACCTAGTTCATGATGATCATTTCTTCCTTTTTTTATATATAACAATTGTATTGACTCTTGAAACAAATTATTATGACATTCTTCAACTTTAGAAGTTAATTTAGGCTACAACCTCTCGATTTAGTCGGTTATTATTTGGAATTGATTCCAAATTAATTGTGTTGATAAAAATACTGATATAGTATTATGTTTTTTCTTGCTTATTTAGAATTATTATTTGAGCTTATTAGTGACCTAATTGATGATGTTTAATTTTTTTATGTACTGATTATTATTTGAAAATCGACCGTAATTGTTAGTCTGATTCTTAAATTTGAATTTGTGATGACCCAACTTACACATAATGATAGGCCTAAATCATCTCTTTAATTTGGTTAACAAACGATGTTTAGACCAGTCAATTTGCACTATAGAGGGTGGTTAGTGGAAGAAGAATTCTAGTAGTTAGGGCTTTGATAAAAGTCAGTTAAATAATAGCCATATTTAGGACTTAAATAATTGTTTGGGAAAAAAACCAGCCATATTTAGGGCTCTAGTAATAAACTAAGCATAACTATTTAGGTGGAATCTCAATTAATGAGTTTTACATCAAATCAAAAATTGACATTTGATTCTGACGTTTCTTGATGAGATTATTTATAATCTTAATGATTTGAGTTAGCTAATTTTATCAAATATAATTGAGATCTATTATTTTCTCACAATTAATAAAAATCACTAGAATTATCAATTTCAAAACAAGAAAAGATCATTAGCCTTGTTTCTCTCATCAAAAGTTGTAAAACTTTTATGTTTGACATTTAGTTCTCCCTCATCAAAAATTGATAAATATGTTCTGCAATCATCATAAATTAAAGATAAATAATTGTTGTGAAATAAGTAAGCAAGTTGAAACTTACTAGCTCAGGATAATAGTCCAATTCATGATTTCCGGCTGTCCATATCCAGGGTTGATAAGCAGCACTTCTTTCTATAAATCTTCCCCAAGTATCCCACCTTCGATTATCACGAAAAGGGAATCGGTCTGCGTATGAAAGGTCACCCATATAAAGCACAGTTTGCCCCTTAATTGGGTTTGATTCATAATGAGTTAGCGTTGCGTTTGAATCATAACTTTGCCCAAGGTCCCCTGCAAACATATTAAATCTCCATTATTCATGTACAATTATTTTAAATTGTCTTTTTTTTAAAGTAATATATACATTTTACCTTAAATATCAAGTGACTTTCATATTCATTATATAATATATAAAGAGGTTTTTTAATCCAGCAATCATATAAAGAGAGTCTGAGCATCAACCTGTGGTGTAGATGCAACCTCAGCAAAATGATAATAACTATTACCCAAAAAGAAAGATTGCTCCAAAAGTATATCTAGGAAAAAAACGGTCACAGATTCACATAAAAAGGATAATAAAACAAACAAAAAACTTGCTAGGAAAGGGACAAAATTACCAATTAGACCAAAGGAGTAGGGAACATCCGGGCCAACTTCGGGTGGCGTGTGAAACCAGAACTGGCGTGTTGTGTTCCCCCCACCAATCTGGTAGTAATATTTCGTAGAATACTGCCAAGATAACAACCATGAGACAAGAAACAGTGAGAAACTAGACATCTGTCACAGAAAACCATAACAGCATTCATGAAGCTATTAGAGCATATTTGGCGAATAGCAACAAATTAATGATCAAAGAAGAAGTCTACCTCTAATTTCTTGACGGTGCAGTGATGGATATAGCCCGAGGTGTAGTTATAGAACTTGTATTTAGTAATCCTTCCTTCGGCCTTGAACCTGAACTGGTTCTCTTCGGTACCATAGATCACGGTGTTCGAACCTGGTTCATCCATTGTGACCCAAGAGACAATCACAGCCCTCCCTTGAGTATCCCCTTGGGTTATATGCACCTGATAAAACGAAAGATGAAACATCAAAAAACAGGGAAAATCGAAAATGGAACTGCAAAGACTCCCTCCCAATCATCAAACAATCCGGTGAATGATGGATGACGGCATTCAAAAACACTACCCACCAAGGAAAGACTACAAAGTAAGAAAGAAAATTACCTGCTGGGGAGCATTGTATCCCTTGGGCACTTGAAACGCATCGCTGTCCAGTGGCATGTCCTTGCCTTTCTCTTCCTTGCGTATAAAACTGCTCGTCGCTCCTCCATTGCTCATAAGCGGTGCATGCAGCAGTAGCACGCCCACATAGAAAACCCAGGTCGCCATTTTCCTCTTCGTGGCTGCCGACATTCACACAGCTGCTAATTCCCAAAACCAATATATATAGAAATTTGCCATCGCTGAACTGGATTGACTTTGGAAGGACTAGGAGAATATTCAGTGCTAGATGGGAATATTTCGTTGCTGGTCTAGAGTGGGCACTAGATTTAACTTTGGAAGTTCGATAGTCATGGACAAGCGAAGATCGATTAAGAGGATGGGAGGAACGGTCGACGTCTGAACCGGTTAAAGAGGTTTATTTGTTTGTTTTAAAAGAGAAGAATTGTTGAAGGTTGTTTTCCTATAATAGACAAGGTTGCGTCAACCTAATAAGGCTCAAGTTTTTATAACTCAAGTTCGCTCCAATAATTTTTTTTAAAAAAATTGAAAATTAGAAAAAAAAAGGTGCATCATTCTCTCATACCATTAATTTGATGTAAGACCTCGTAGCTAATAAATTGCAAGGCCGAATCAATTTGAAGCAAATCACATCCACCCTTTAAATATAGTTGCAACAGTTTTACAATTTAAAACGTAAATGAGTACTTTTATTTATGTTTTTTTAGTTATTCATTTGGCCGTAGACTCAATATTAGTAACAATATACTTCACACTTTTCAAATAAAAGGCCATTAAGTAATGGCATGACCGGACCGAACAAAAATGGTTAGTTTGGTTTGATTATAATTAAATTTTGGTTCGGCTCAATTTATATCTTTGGTAACTTTTTTAAGTGCGGGGAAATTTTAGTTCTGAACTACACAGAATCGAAGCCAACCAAAAAACCAAAAATTAAAAAAATAATATTTATGTTTTATGTAGTTATTATTAATTTTTTGATTTATTTGTAATTTATTTCAGATGTTTATTATAATATTTATGTATAGAATACTTTTAAGATTGATTATGATGGTTAAATTATATTATTACTTTGTTTATTAAAATAATAATTATTTTTAACACAATTTTAATGATTTCATTTTGCTTGAAACCACCAATCTGAACCAAAATATTTCAGTTCAATTTGATTTGGTTTTGAGAAAAATTCGAAATTGGCTCGGTGTCAAATTTCAATTGTCCAACATTATTTTAAAAATTTGGTTATGTTGGTTTAGAACCAAAACCAAATGCTCTTCCCTAATCATATTCAATCTTGCCATGTTTATTAAGCTTCTAAAAGTTGTCACCATTTCATGGTTTTCATTGAAAATGATAGGGTGAGAACTTGAGCACTTTAGAACTATTTTTAGTGTTGGGTTTAACTTGTAAAAATATCATGATAAAGATACTCATTCCAAAGTAATATTATAATAAAGTGAAGAGTTAAGAAGATTTCATTTTTAGAGTAGGATTCAACTATATATATAAATTCTTCTTACGAAATTGACATTTCTAATCGGTTTAGTACTTCGAAAATAATATGATAATCTAATTTTAAATTTTATTTGAAAATATTCTTTATTAATTTTGTTAGATTGTCTCCTTAGTCTTATATATATCATGCTCGAGTGCTGTTAGGTGATCCTCCACCACCTTACTTCTGGTCTTGTTCATCGTGAATGATAAATAGGAAGCACTTCAATTCTGATAGATCGAAAAACTCTAATACTAATTTGATAGTGACTTTATAAACCCTTTTTATCAAAAGTTGGGCAACCAGGGAAAAAAGTCTAATTTTTCTTACACACTTTAATCTGCAGGAGCAACCCGCGCCTCCCCTCATGTCATTGACCTGAGGCTCAAACCTACAACGACAATGGCAGCCATCTTGCTGATAAGGACAGTGGCGTCCAAAATCTTTCACCTCTTCATTGTACAACGTATGGGTTTTGGGGGTCGGCCAACAGTGAGGACCAATTTAAAATGGCTGGCTTTTTCCATTGGTGGACATGGGGATGAATGGAGTAGATTGCATATCACTAAAACACAACATTTTTTTAAAAAAATCAATGTTTTGTGGTGATCCTTTAAATCTCGGAACTTGAAACTTAGATCCGAAAGCTTATGATTCAACCATATTTAGGAAATGATATTTTGTAAAACCACAGCTTCTATTCAGGGGCTTATAGTTAGTAGTTTACTTGGTTTGGGTTAGTCTTTGAGCCTGTTTGCTCGATGGAGCTGTAATTCAACTTAGTTCAATTTTAAGAAATTATTCCATTAGATGTACTCCCTTCTGGATTCAGGCATGAAGACGTACTACTTGATAGACAACAATAATCTACTTCATATTACCGAGAGGTTTTGGAATACATTATTCAAGATTTCTGAGAAAAACAGTACCCGTGTTTTTCATATCGGCTGCCTTGTACAATCTCATAAATAAGTCATAAAAACAGAACTCAAGAAAATGACTATTCTAGCCTTTATTTAATTAGCATATATTATACTCTAGCATCCCCCCTTAAACTAAAGATGGTGAAACCATTGAGAGTTTACTAAGTAAAAATGCAAACCGAGCCAGTGTATGTGACTCAGCAAAGAAATCTGCCAACTCCTGGAAGGCTGAGACAAACGGTAGCAGAATTGAATGGTTCTCGAAATGATGAGAAGCAAAGTGGCAGTCAATTTCAATATGTTTAATTCGCTAGTGAAAGACAGAATTTTTTGCAATTTGAATAGCACTTTTATTATCACAATAAAGAGGCGTAGAATCAGATTGAGGTACACCCAAGAACTCAAAGCTATGGAAGCCAAATTATTTCAGATGTAGAAGTCATGGCTCTACACTCTGCTTCAGTGGTAAATCGAGCCACAACCTCCTGTTTTTTACTTTTCCAAGACACTACAGAGAACCCACAAAAATACAGCACCCTCTGGTGGATTTACGGTCATTTATATCACTGCCCGATCAGCATCACAAAAAGCTTGAACAGTAAGTGGAGAATTAGCCGCAAATAGAAGACCTCTAGACCAAGTTCCACGAAAAAAACGAAGCGCAGAACAACAGCACAATGAGTAGAACGAGGTGCATAACTAAATTGACTAACAACATGAACTGCATTTTGGATGTCCAGTATTTTTACAGTAAGACAAGAGCACCAACAACCTCCCGACATCTTGTCGTGGAGACCCAATCGCGAGAGGATAATTTGACATTCAGCTCAAATGGCGTTTCAACAATTCGAGTATCTGTAAGTCCTGCACGATCAATAAGATCCAATGTATACTTAGTTTGAGATAAGATGTAACCACGAGGACTATAAGCCTCCTCAATTTCCAAGACATAGCATAAGGGACCCGAAATTTTCATTTTAAAGATAGTGTGCAAAGTGGACTTTAACTGGTCAATACCATGGCTGTCATCCCCAGTAATAATCATGTCATTAACATGGAAAAGTAAAAGAATACGACCATGACGGGAAGAAGAAACAAATAAAGTAGAGTCATAAGATGAGTTCTGAAATCCAAGTATGATAATGGTAGCACTAAATTTCTCAATCCATCCAGAAGGCACTTGCTTAAGTCTATACAGAGCTTTTGTAGAAGAAAAACATGCCCTGGAGGATGAGGAAGTCCGGGAGGGGGATGCATATAGACCTCTTCTTGAAGATCACCATTCAGAAACACATTATTGACATCCATCTGAAATAATGGCCAATTATATGAAGCTGCAAGAAAAATAAGCACACGCATGGAAGTGAGTTTAGCAACAGGGCAAATGTTTCATCATTGTCAATACCATATTCTTGAGCATAATCCTTAGCCATAAGTCGAGCTTTATAGCGATCAACAGATCCAACTGCTTTGGTTTTAATCCTGTAGATCCACTTGCAACCAATAGCAGATTTACCCAATGAAAGTGGAACAAAACGCCGGGTGTTATTTGTATGAAGTGCATCAAGTTCATCATGCATAGCCGTTTGCCAATGACCACACATAGATGCTTCTTTGAAAGACTTACTCAACAAGTGAGTGAACAATTGACTAAGAAGTTAATAAAATTTGAGAAGTAAAATGTCTTCAATGATGTAAGTTTGGCATACCTGGAAGGCGGACGACGATTCCGAGGAGGTAAGATATGAAGGGGAGAATCCATTGTTAAAACACTTAATATAAACTGGAGTAATAATCATCATATCACATCATCGAGTAAATAAAGTATATAACGGAAGCGTACCTGAGGCCATAAAAGAAACTTGAGTCTTGACTCCTTTAGGTTTGATCTTTCAAATCCAACACTGATTTTTTAAACTTGAATTCTGGACAATGGGATACCAGAATGAAAACCAGATATGAATTCAGGGACTATAACCTCCTTATTTATAGCCGAAGTTTCATAATTTAAATTCTACCCATTACGAAAGAGAAATTATTAACAAGTATCTACACATTGAATTCCACACTTTTCTTATTGAATTCCACACCTTAATTTATGGCTCATAACTCTTAACTTTAGTAGATCAATTTAATTTAGCCAACCTTATATAATAGCATATGATACAATTCCTGATTCATGTATATATTTATGTCCAATATCTAACAATCTCCCACTTGGACTTAATATATATACACGAAGATAATTGTATAACCTTTATGAGCTCTAAAACATATGCCATTATTTCAAATGAACAATCTCGTCTATTAATCAATGTCAATATAGGATCAAGGCGATTTTCGTCACATTTATCGTAACTAAACCTTCCATGGTCACATACACTAACATAATTAAATGACATAGATCAAGTATGGATGTGTAGCATGAAAATTACATGTAATTTGAACTAACATGCCTATTTTCAACTGGTCCAACCTTATGAGATCACTATAATTACAAAAAAAAATACCAAATCAGAGTGAACCTTAAACCAAAATACAAAATCCCACTAAAGTAGCATATCAATAAATGATACAACACCCATATGAGCAACATGCTCATGAAAGACCTTGGGCGGTAAACCTTTAATAAGCGGATCCGCAATCATGGAGTTTGTCCCAATATGCTCTATAGAGACTTTACCACTCTGAACTCTTTCTTTCACAACAAAGGAACTTGATGTCTATATGTTTTGATTTAGACGAGCTCCCGTTGTTATTTGAATATGATACTGCAGACTGATTGTCACAAAATAACTTAAGTGGTCTTTCAATATTATCAACAATACGCAGCCCTGTGACAAAATTCTGCAACCATATTCCCTGATTGGATGCCTCATAACAAGTTATGAATTCAGATGCCATAGTGGATGAAGCTATGAGTGTCTGCTTAGCACTTCTCCAAGAAATAGCTCCTCCAGCAAGTAAATAAACATAGCCAGAAGTGGATCGACGACTATCTTGAATCAGCAAAATCACAGAATACCCAATGATCTCAACTTGATCTGATTTCCGATATGTGAGCATGTAATGTTTTGTTTTCTGAAGATACCTCATGACTGTTTTGGCTGCTATCCAGTGATCCAATCCCGGATTACTTAAATATCTACCCAACATTCCAACAATATACGCAATGTCCGGACGCGTACATACTTGAGCATACATAGGGCTTCCCACAGCTGAAGCATAGGGAATCTTTTGCATTTCTTTTCTTTCTATGTCATTTTTAGGGCACTGATTGAGACTAAATTTGTCTCCTTTAGAAACAGGGGTATCTCCTAGTTTACAATTTTGCATGCCAAATCTTTTAAGCACTTTTTCTATATAAGTCTTTTGTGATAATCCAAGTATACATCGATCGCGATCCCGATGTATTTGAATTCCTAATACAAAAGACGCATTCCCAAGATTTTTAATTTTAAATTTCTTTGATAAAAAGGTCTTTGTTTCGTGCAAAAAATCCATATCATTACTTGCAAGCAATATATCATCAACATATAAAACCAGAAAAATATACTTACTCCCACTAAACTTATGGTATATACAATCATCAATAACATTCATCTCAAAACCAAACGAGAGAATTACTTGGTGAAATTTGTAATACCATTGACGAGAAGCCTGCTTGAGTCCATAGATGGATTTCTTTATTTGCAAAAAATATTCTTTGAATCACCCAATACAAAGTTTTCTGGTTGCACCATATAAATTGTTTCATCAATGTCACCATTTAGAAACACAGTCTTTACATCCATCTGTTGTAACTCAAGATCAAAATGTGCCACTAATGCCATAATTATTCTGAATGAGTCTTTTGATGAAACTGGAGAGAAAGTGTCATTATAATCAATGTCTTCCTTTTGAGTAAAGCCCTTTGCAACAAGACGAGCCTTATATCTTTCTACATCACCTTTCGAATCCCTCTTGGTTTTAAATATCCATTTACAATCAATAGGTTTCGCACCTTCAGGCAATGAGACAAGATCCCAAACATCATTAGTTTTCATGGACTTCATCTCTTCATTCATGACATCAATCCACATGTTCTTCGAGAAAGATAATATAATCATTTGAAATTGCCTTTCTCTTTTCTCTTGTGGATCTCTTTAACGGCATTTGCTCTTGAGGTTGTTGAGTTTCCTCTTCAGATATAACTTGATTAGGGAGATTTTCGACATTGTCTTGTAATTCTAGTATTGTCTCTTGAACAACATCAGAAATATGACCTTGATCCTGATTATTGTCAAGAACAATCATAGGAAGAGAATTAGATTCTATTTCAAAGACAAAATCTTTTACTTCATTTCTCCTCCAAACTCAACATCTTCAAAGAACTGGGCATTTCTCGTTTCAAATAATGACCTTATTGTAGGATCATAAAACTTATATCCTTTTGACCGTTCAGAGTACCCAACAAAATAATTGCTTACTGTTCTTGAGTCCAATTTCCTTTCATTTGGCCTATAAGGCCTTGCCTCAGCTGGACAACCCCAAATGCGTAAATGTGCTATACTGGGCCTATTTCCGGTCCATAATTCATAAGGGGTCTTAACTGTTGCTTTTGTTGGTACTCTATTAATAAGATATACTGCTATCTTTAGTGCCTCACCCAGAGTGAATCAGGTAAAGTGGTATGAGCAATCATACTTCTTACCATGTCTTTTAGTGTTCGGTTTCGTCTCTCAGCAACACCATTCATGCTAGGAGTACCTGGCATTGTGTATTGTGGGACGATTCTACATTCTTCTAAAAATTTGGCAAATGGTCCTGGACGCTGTACTCCTAATCCATCATATCTGCCATAGTATTCACCACCACGATCAGATCTGATAGCCTTAATAGTTTTGTCAAGTTGGTTCTCAACTTCAGCCTTATATGCCTTAAATACGTCCAATGTTTGAGACTTCTCATGAATGAGATAAAGGTAACCATAACGAGAATAATCGTCTATGAACATAATAAAATATTGTTGACCATTCCAAGAAGCCGTAGGGAATGGCCCACAAATGTTCGTATGTATTAGTTCTAAGACGCTTGAAGATCTATTGGTACCTTGTCTCCTTATATTTGTTTGTTTTCCCTTAATACACTCTAATACAGACTTGAAAATCTGATAAATTAAAAGAATCAAGAATTCCATCTGACATAAGGCGTGCAATTCTTTGTTTAGAAATGTGTCCTAAACGCTTGTGACAGAGTAAAGTAGAATTCTAATTTGTTAATTTTCTTTTCGTACCACATAAACCCACATGCAAGGTTTCATTAAATGATGCAATAGTATCGAGTAACTATAGATTGTCATAAAAAGACAGTGAACCTGTACCCACAATATTTGAATTTAGAGACAGAGTAACCTTATTATTTCCAAATGAACAAGAGTAACCAGATTTGTCCAATATAGAAATAGAAATCAAATTCTGTCTAAAAGACGGTATTATATGTGTCTCTTTCGATTCCAAGTAATAGCCTGTCTTTAATAATAATCTAAAGATCCCTATTGCTTCAACTATAATTGATTTGCCATCGCCCACATAGATGAATCTTTCAGCATCAATTGGCTTTCGGCAATTCAAGCAACCCTGCATTGACACACTTATGTGAGTAGTTGCACTTGAATCTAGCCACCAAGTGTGTATTGTTACTGAAACTAAATTAACCTCAGAACAAACAAAATTCAGAATTGTACCTTTCTTTATACGCCAAGCGTGATACTTAGTGCATTCTTTCTTTAAATGTCCAGGTTTGCCACAAAAGAAACAACAAGAAGCCTGATTTTCTTTCTTTTGCTGTTGTTTGTGAGACACATTATCAGTATCCTTAGCCCTCTTTCTTTTCTTATTTTTGTCCTCATAGGTATTAGCCAAGTGAGCACTTTCAACCTGTTCTTTCTTCAACCTTTCTTCTTCTTGCACACAATAAGAAATGAGCTCATTAAGAGTCCACTTATCCTTTTGACAATTGTAACTGACTTTGAATTGACTGAATTGTCCAGGAAGAGAAATTAAAACTAAATGCACGAGCAAATCTTCAGATAGCTCTAACCATAGTGCTTTTAGTTTTTAAGCAATATTGGACATCTCTAAGATGTACTCCCTTATGCACGTTTTGCCTTTATGCTTCATTGAAATCAAGTTCGACAAAAACGTACTTGTTTCAGCTTTATCATTTTTAACAAAACGCTTCTCGATTTCTTTAAGAAACTCACTGGCTATAGTAATCTTTTCTGACACATCGCCCCTGAAGGTCTCTGGAATTCCCCACTTCATGATCATAAGACTCATGCGATTTGAACGTTCCCACTGCTCAATGTCCCATTTTTCCTCATTGGAACTTTTGTCATTAAGAGAAGCAGGCTGCTCAGTCCTTAATGCAAGGTCAAGATCCATGCAGCCGAGAAGAATCATTATACTTTCTTTCCAATCCTTAAAATTATCTTTAAGTATTGGAACTGAATTAATGTTGGCAGAGAATATAGAAGCAGATTGATTAACTGAAAACAAAACAACATGCCCATAATAAGATTAATGATTTTTAATCTTATGAACAGATACCTAGCACAACATTAATATTTAGTCTTTGGACAGAAATATTAATTTTCAAGTGGTACTCTCTCTACAATAATAAAATATAGATAATAAGTCCTGTCAAATAATAAACCTTCCTTTGGGCTCATTCATATGGAAACCTAATAATTATCTCATATTTATTATCTTCATACAGTAATCAAATATGGATAATAAATCCTGTCAAATAAAAAAAACCTTCCTTTGTGCCGATTTATTATTCACATGGAAGCCTGATAATTATCCCAAATTTATTACAAGAATGAGTCTTTAGTGTAGTAAAATATAGACAATAAATCTTGTCAAATAAAAAACCTACCTTTGGGCCGATTTATTATTCACATGGAAACTTGACAATTGTCCCATATCTATTACCACAAATGAATATATAATTCGGTCAAACATTAATATTCCTTTGGGCCGATTAATATCCACATGAATTAAAATATTCATAACCGTCTTAATATTTAAAAAAAATTAATTTCCACAAAAGAAGCTACTTTGGCAGCATATTGTAGTCCTTAATAAATTTTTAAAATATTAATAACTTAACCAAAAGGTTAAAAAAAAAACTGTATGTGGGAGTTTCCAAAAAATTATAACCTTTTGTAACTGTATTTTACTCTTGTCATGTTACCAAAAGAGGACCTTAAATTGGGATTAAATCCCATGTATAAATTAATTCCAAATAGGATATAGAAATTGATGGTTCCTATCCATAATTTAAGGATAAAGTAAAACCTATTACTCAATGATGTAATATGAAGGAGGCTCTGATGCCGCTTGTTAAAACACTTAATATAAACTGGAGTAATAATCATCATATCACATCATCGAGTAAATAAAGTATATAACGAAAGCGTACCTGAGGCCATAAAAGAAACTTGAGTCTTAACTCCTTTAGGTTTGATCTTCCAAATCCAACACTGATTTTCTAAACCTGAATTCTAGACAATGGGATACCAGAATGAAAACCAGATATGAATTTAGGGACCATAACCTCCTTATTTATAGCCGAAGTTTTATAATTTAAATTCTACCCATTACGAAAGAGAAATTATTAACAGGTATCTACACATTGAATTCCACACTTTTCTTATTGAATTCCACACCTTAATTTATGGCTCATAACTCTTAACTTTCGCAGATCAATTTAATTGAGCCAACCTTATATAATAACATATGATACAATTCCTGATTCATGTATATATTTATGTCCAATATCTAACATCCACAGCTGGTGGTTCAGCAATGGTAGCAGACGACTCTTCAGCGGCAGATGGGTGTGGATTAATTGGGTACTAGCTTCAGATAAGTCTCAACTGATAGGGGGGTGAGTAAGTGTAGGAGGTGCAGGGGAAAAGGTATCGAAATCTCAAGCAGATGAGAAATCCGATAAAACACTGTTAGACATTGTCAAATCATCAAAAACAGGTTGGATGTTAGCATCATGATCATCATCGGGAAATGAGTTAGCATAAACTAAGTTTGATTTGTCTAGCCGACCAACTATTTCTGGGATTTTATAATAGGGAATGGTTTCTAAGAACTCAACATGACGAGAGATGTATAGTGTATTTGACAAAGAATCAAAATATCTATACCTTTTTGGTTGGACACCATAACCAAGGAAGACACACATGCAAGATCGAGCTGATAATTTGGTGCGACAAGAAGCAGGCAAAAGAACAAAGCAAGTGCATTTGAAAACTCGAACAGAGTCAAATCTGGTTTAAGATCATACAACATTTGGAATGGGGTAAACCCATTGTGAATGCTACTTGGAACTCTATTAATGATATGAACGGCAGTAAGAATGGCTTCTCCCCGAAAAGAAGATGGAACGGGGGCAGAGAGAAGAAGGGAACATGTAGTGTCCATTATATGCTATGTTTAGTTATGTCACACCATTTTGTTGGGGAATGTAAGGGCAAGACAATTGGTGCCAAAAATTTCTTCAATTATATGGATTTATTAAAATGTATTTTAACTATAGTCAGTAGAGGAGTACGAAAAGGCAAGCTTGAATTTGAATTGTCCACCATTTCAGTCGAATCCTCCCAACCTCATTTGTTTTGCAGGCTGATCGTCATCTCCATGGCTCCACCGAAACAAGGGAACAAGCAAGGAAAAGGGAAGGAGTTCGTCATCGAATTGGGAGAGGAAAACACACCAATTTAGTATCAGAGCTAGGCAAGGGACGTATGAATCCATCACCAAACTCAAATGAATTATCTCAAATTAAATAGGTTCAGGATCATTTGATTACTGCTGTTGCTGAAATTTCTGTAAAACTCGAAATGTTAATGTAATCGAGGGTTTAGGGTGTTGGAAATAGGGGGAATCTGGATAATCGTGAGGGAATTGGGATATCTCACGTAAGGGTGCCTGTTATTGGGTTGGATATTGATGATCAATGGTAAGATAGTCGAAGAAACACCCAAAGGGAAGAGCAGACAAGGATGTCGGGAGGAAGGATTCCGCAAGCTAGACCTGGAGGGGAATTGCCAACCATGTCTTTAGGGGGAAAGTTTCAGTAAGAAATACTCAGATCAAGGGTGGAACCGGTTCGTCATAATGTCTAGGAGGGGTTTCATCCAATTATGCAAATTGAGAACTGCTTGGAGGGATCCAAACTAAGTTTCCCTAAATTCGATGTGGCAAAGGATCCCATCTCATGGTTCAGTAGAGCAGAGAAAATTTTCAAGTTGCACAATGTCAATGAAGCATTGCAAGTCGAACTAGCATGCTTCCACTTGGAGGACGATGCCCAGATCTTCGACGTCCTCAAGGAGGCCGGCGTCGGCACCACCTGGGTCAAGGCCGAGGTCGAGAAGCTCCGGGGGAAGAAGGTGGAGAGCGCGTCTGGGGACACCAAATTCCAGGCCTTGAAGACCTACGGCTGGGACCTGGTCGAGCATGCCGGGAAGCTTGACCCGGTTATCTGTCGGGACGAGCAGATTCGGAGGGTAATCAAGATCTTTTCTCGGCGGACGAAGAACAACCCGGTGCTCATCGGCGAGGCCGGCGTGGGGAAGACGGTGGTGGTGGAAGGATTGGCCCAGCGGGTTGTGCGTGGGGATGTGCCGAGCAATCTGCTCGAGGTCAGATTGATCGTCTTGGACATGGGCACACTCGTCGCCGGCGCAAAGTATAGAGGTGAGTTTGAGGAGAGGCTTAAATCGGTGTTGAAAGAGGTGGAGTCTGATGGATAGGTCATTCTTTTCATTGATGAGATCCATCTATTTCTTGGTGCTGGGAGAATGGAGGGTTCCATGGATGCGGCCAACTTGTGGGCAGCTCCGCTGTATTGGAGCGACCACGCTTGAGGAGTATAGGAAGTATGTGGAGAAGGATGCTGCTTTTGAGAGGAGGATTCAACAGGTGTATGTTGTAGAGTCGAGTGTGGCTGATACGATTAGTATCCTTCGTGGGCTGAAGGAGAGGTATGAAGGGCATCAGGGTGTGATTATCCAAGATCGGGCTCTGGTTGTTGCTGCCCAGCTTTTTACTGGTCGCCATCTCCCAGACAAAGCCATTGATTTGGTGGATGAGGCTTGTGTGAATGTGAGCGTGCAGCTGGATAGCCAGCCTGAGGAGATTGATAACTTGGAGAGGAAGAGGATTCAGCTAGAGGTTGAGCTCCATGCACTTGAAAAGGAGAAGGATAAGGCCAGTAAAGCTCATCTTGCAGAAGTGAGGAAAGAGTTGGATGATTTGAGGGATAAGTTGCAACCGCTGCCTATGAAATATAGGAAGGAAAAGGAGAGGGTGGATGAAAAGGAGAGAGGAACTTCAATTCAGTGAGCAGGAAGGGGATTCAATGACTCCGACAATCTCTTTTAATGCATTAACTGGTGCATCAACTACTAACACTATGAGGTTGTTGGGGAAATTGAGAGGACACCAAGTAACGGAGCTAATTGATTCGGGGAGTTCATACAACTTTTTGAATGCAAGTTTGATCCAGAAATTGCAGCTGACGGTGGAAACAAACAAGGGCATAAAAGTTCAGATTGATACTGGCGAGAGAATAAATTGTGGGTAACAGTGTAAGGGCATTTCATCGCGCATTGGCCAGCTGATATTACTATACAACTTTCTTACCTTCTACTCCTCCAATGGCGGCTACTTCCTTGTTATTTGTAATCTGTACAACCTTGGCGACAAAGTTCTTGTAAAGGGGAGAGTAATTGGTATGAATATATTGAGTAGAGGAGTATGAAAGGGCAAGGTTGAATTCACACTATCAACATTGGAATTGTAACTGTCAGTTTTTAATAAAATGGACTGGCGAAAAACTAGGAGTTGGGCTGAAACAGAATAAAAGGGGAGAGACGAACTGTAATTGAGGATGACTTGAGAAATTGAACTTTTGATTTTGTTTTTTCTTTGATCTTCTTACTACTTTCTAGGGCGATCTATAGGGGAGCAAGGGTATCTTCCCTGCCCCATCCTCCACCATTTCAGTCGAATCCTCCCAACCTCTTTTGTTTTGAAGGCTGGTCGTCATCTCCATGGCTCCATCGAAGCGAGGGAATAAGCATGGAAAAGGGAAGGAGCTCGTCATCGAATTTGGAGAGGAAAAACACACCAGTTTAGTTATGTCACACTATTCTCTTGAGGAATGTAAGGGCAAGACAATTGGTGCCAAACATTTCTTCAAATATATGGATTTATTAAAATGTATTTTAACCATACAAGCGAAAGATACATAAACAGAATAAAAATCAAACTTTTTTTAAACCAATAAATCCAAGTTTACCATGTGAAATCATCAACAAATACTATATAATAACCTGCACCCACCACCTTTTTGAAGTAATAGGTGAACGGCCCATAAATCAGAGTGAACAAAATGTACGAAAGAACAATTAATATTTTTATTAATGGTAAAGCATGATCTTTTGCAAGTTGAAATTTGTTAGGCCTAATAGGCTTCCAAAAGGGATTTACAATAGGTTTTTAACTTTTGGGTTAATAGGTATGTGAAACTTGTTACATGTCTTTTTTGGGGGCCGATTGAGTCTAACAATAATATCAAAGTTTTAGTTATGAATAATGCAACACACTTTTACAACCTAAATTGCCAAGATATAGCCTCATTAATAAAATTAATAATAAACTAATTAAAGTTTTTGTATTAATGTCTATGAGCTTTCTCCAAACCATACAATTTTTTTTTCGGTCTACACACTATCTATTTTTTCCCTCTAGCTTTAAGGTTGCTTCATGTACATGGTCTTTTCAAGATTACCGTGAAGAAAAACCGTCTTCACATTTAACAGTTTACTACAATTAGTAATATCACAACATTTAACTGCCCCTAAAGCACCAGTAGAAAATGATTTCTCCAAACCAGTTTTTGATAAATGACCCAACCTAGAATGCCATAAATAAAATAAAAAATAATCACAACCAAATCCAAAAAAAGGTAAATCTGGAGAAGCAAGTGCGGAAAAGTGTGGCATGCGCAAGAATTCTAGCTCATAAAATCCGTCCACCCTGCGTCCATTCCCGATTTGCACTCCCGGCACGGAACATGAAGTAGCAGTGAAGACAACATGATACCCTAAGTTAATTAACTGAGCCATAGAAAATAAGGTAATGGTCAACTTAGGGACAGGTAGAATTCCATTCACGGTCAAATGAGGAATTGACACTTGCCCAATTCTAGCTAGAGACATTGCTGACTTATTAGCAGTAAACACAGGTTTAGAATGACGAGATGAAAGTGAGTAATGAGACCATGAAAGGTTTAAGGGAGTCATGTGATGAGAGCACCAGAGTTAATTAACCATATGTGTGATTTGTTACCTGATTCAGATGAGTTTGCCAAACTGCAGAACCAAAGTTAGTACTCATAGGATAACCACACGAGCTACAAAACTGAAGTCCAAAGTGCAGAACCAAAGTTACTACTCATAGAATAACCAGATGAGTTTGATTAGAAAGAAATGCCCTTAAGTCCGGAAGAAAATCCAGAGGATAAATCTGAAGTAGGTTGCTCAGTGGACTGATTTGATACAGCGGAAAGTCCTTTACCACCAGAACCTTGTGGCAAAGGGAATGTCAGATTCTGATACTGAAATGTGAAACCACTCCCATTGCCAGGTCCAAAATCCTCTCCCACCTCTTTGGCACCGCTTAGGACAATCTTTCTTTCGGTGACCCCTTCTCGTGACAATAACTGCACTCATCAATTGTCACTAGGGGTGTAAACGAGCCAAGCCAGCTCGCGAGCTTTTTGCGTTCGGCTTCATTTAGCTCGGCTCGCGCTTGTTAATTTTGGGCTTGAAAAAATACTCGGTTCGAAATGAATAAGCTCGTTGAACAATAAATTGAGCTTGAGTAAAGGAGTGCTCGGCTCGGCTCGGCTCAAAACTCGAACTTGATGTGTTCAAACTCAAAACAATGTTCGGTTCGGCTTGGCTTGAAAATACTATTGAGGTTACATTGAACTTATATACTGTTCAAATTTTTTTTTGATCCTATATAAGTCGAGCACATAAATATTTGTTAAGCTCGAGCTCGGCTCGAACCAAGCCCAAACAACATAAATTGTGGACAAGCTCGGCTCAGCTAGTTTACATTAAAGCTCGGCTCAGCTCATTTTATATCAAGCCAAACTCAAACACACCCCTACTCGGCTCGGCTCGGCTCGACTCGTTTACACCCCTTATTGTCACACGAGTAATAGATCTATTTGGCATTGGAATAAAACCACCGTTAACAATAGCAACCATGCGACTAGAGACTGAGGAACTAAGGGAATCAGATGTTGATTTAATATGAATCTCTTCTGCAAGCACTTCATTTAAGGCAACTTCAACTGTAGGAAGAGAAAACTTGTGCAGTTGTGAAGACCCGAAAGATAATAATAATAATAATAATAATAAATAGTCGACGTGGTAGGATCGGACGTTGGAAAATTAATATTTCCATTTAAATTATTTACCTGTTACTCGGTTAATTATTAATTGCCCGGTTAAGTGAACCATATCATTTACCTGTTTACCCGACTAAGTGAAATACTAGTGTTGGGTATTTATCACATACCCAAGCCGTCCACCTCTACCCTAGGTGCAATATATAATTTTTCCAATATAGGTTTCCCACGATTTTCATTGACTTAATGTTGCCGCCACTTCGGTTCGCCGCCGGTGAGTCTCCGCCTCACCCCTGGCCACTGCACAATCACCCCCATGATCGCCTTGCGGCCAGCTTTTCAGTCATACCTCTCACGACTATCGGAACTGTCGCAGTCGCCGCCTACGATGGAGTTTTTGGAGCTGGTTTACGCCACCGCAGCAACCGTTTGGGCTATTTTCTGGTGACGGCGAGCCACCACCGGCCGATCCGACCATCCCAATGGCTTCCACTCATCTAGATCTACACTTTGAGGCCACCCATGACCATCGCCGTGGCCGTGACTGCTGCCGGCGATGCCACTATCAACGATGACGATTTCCTACGGCCGATTTTCGGCCAGCCCGTGGCCGGACTCTACCGGTCGTCACCTTCAACACCTTGTTAAGCATTTAAAATATATAATATTTACCCATGTTTTTAATGTGATTTTGTAAATCCTGGGTATAAATATTATTAATTAGGTAATATCTTTCGTTATATTTTAGTTAATAAATATTTTTGGTGTTATAATGCAGAAAAAGATAAAACAAATTAAGCTTATGGTCATGACACTTGGCCCCACCCAATGGCAACAAAGCTCGATGAAGAGGGAAGGACATAGCTACATTTGAGTATGACGAAGTGGTGCAAACTTGATTGGATACCAAAATTAATTAGAATACGTCGATTTGTGAACATTTTCTTTCGAATTCTTGTATCTCTTCTTCTATATAAAGGGGTGGTCATTTGTTGTTTGAATCATCAGATCTCATCTTATCTCATCTCTTGGCTTACGAGTCTAGTAATAGAAATATTTTAGTTATTGTAATTCTTTTTCTTTTTATAATGAGAAATAGTTTCTTTTTTATTGTGTTCTTTTCTTTTACTATGGAGTAATTCTTTATTTTGTTTAGAGAAGAATGGAACTTAACATGATTTAATTGAATTCATTTCAAGCTCTTACTCTTTTATTTTATCGGATTGTTTGAGTTATCGTATTCTTAATACTAAGAATAGATTGATAGCCTATTTCTTAGATCATGAGGTTTAATTAGATTTCGGGGAAATTAATTAGATTAGTCATTGATAATTCATCATACGACGAGTCTTGTGACTTGTTAGTCGTTGTGGTCGGGAGATACACAACACGGTATGCTATTGTAAGGCAAATCTTAATGTGTTATTTTGTTGATTAATCAATTATCATCGGGAGGTAGAAATTGAGGCAAATTAATAGAAGCATGAAGGAGCGGGAGCCACCATGTCATATAATTATCCTATATCGACAATCTATGGGAATAAAAGATAAGAGTAAGATGTGATGAAAATTAAATTCATGTTAAGGTAAATTCGACAATAGAATGAGTTTTATCATTTTAAATTTTCGTAAATATAAAATTATTATTTAGATTTAGTTATGTAAATTTTTTTTGTTTTATTCTTAATTTCTTTTATTGTAATTAATTTAAGAAAATCTATCTCTCTTTGGGACGATACTCGAATTCATCATTATATTACTTGTTACGAACGTGTACACTTGCATGACATTTAAATTATTTGAACACACCTCCGCCGTCACATCCTCTTTCAATCGCGACGGATGGCGCCACCAGCCATGCGCCGTCGGCATTTTCCAGTGACGGGCACCGTCGCCCCCGTTCTACCCGTTTACCCGCCACTGGTGTTTGGGTCCGTCTGCCTGTTTTCACGCTGCTTGTCCATGTCACATCTGACTGGTCATTCCCTCATCCACCAAACCATGTCCAGTTCAGGTCGCCCAGCCAACCCAACCCATTTTCTAGCCGGGTAGGTTCAGACCATTCCGGTTGGTTTGGTTCAACTTGGTTCGGTTTGGTTCAGCTCGTATTCACCCGTTTTTGGTAATTCGAGAAACTTTACATTAGTTTAGATGCATATTCACATGATTTAGCATGATTGGATGATATAATTATTTTTTTATTTATTTATTGAATTATGATTTTATTATTTAATTAATAAAATGCTTACTAACATGAATATATATGATATTTACTCGTGTTTAGCGTGGTATTTATATACTATGATTATATTATTATTTTATTATTAGATTATTAATTATATTCACCTATTTATTATTTATCTAATTATGTATGAGTGTATTCCTTGATTATTTATAAATTAATTAATTATTACTATCTTGTCTTGATTTGTGTGCCACTTGTTTATTTCTAAGTTGTTAGCATTGTTTTATTTATTTTTGAATGTCTTAATGATATGAGCACACACCACAAGCATGCATCATATAAGGGCATTAGTATTTTATTTAGCAATGGGTTTCGATGTAGGTTATGGAGTCTGAGCTTATTTGTAGAAAGTTCAGATGAGGATCGTGGTCGCAGTTGCGGGATTATGTACAAGCTAATCAAGTCCATATAATCATTTGAAATGTTGTATTTTCCCTTGTGGGTAATCTGGTTGGCCTGAGCCCAGATTCGACCACCATGTACCGAGTGCAACCGGCGTCAAGGAATTGACTCAATTTAACACGAGGCTGCACCCTTCATAATCTTAGAATGGATATGTCAGAATGAACCTGACAGCCTATAAGCTCTGAGTAGTCATGTCAGAGTGGACCTAATAGACCATAAGTTCATAATGGACATCTCAGAATGGACCTGACAACCCATAATCTCATAATGGACATTTCAGAATGGATCTGATAGCCCAATGATGTCAGAATGGACTTGACAGCATGACATGTCAGAATGGATATGATAGCCCAATGATGTCAGAATGGACATGACAGCTGGACATGCCAGAATGGACCTGACGCCAATAATGGACATGTTAGAATAGACCTGACAGCCAATAACGGACATGTCAAAATGAACCTGACAGTTGGGCATGTTAGAATGGACCTGATGTCCCAATAATGTCAGAATGGACCTGATAGCTGGACATGTAAGAATGGACCTGACCGCCAGTAACGGACATGTTAGAATAGACCTGACAGCCAATAATAGACATGTCAGAATGGACCTGATAGCTCGTAACGAACATGTCCGAATGGACTTGACAGCTGATAATCTCAGACTGACTTGAGAGCCAAAAATCTCAGAATGACCTGAGAGATATTGACTAGGGTTTTTATTGACTTGTTTTATTTAATTATACGGCTTAGTGTTTTAATCACTAACGCGGAAATGCCTTCGCAGGTTACGAGTTGGAACTAAAGACTAAGAGATGACTAGGTGGTTCTTCTACCAACTCAAGTGGCGAATAGATAATAAGCGGACTTCCTTTCTATTCTCTTATGTTATAAATGTGGCTATAGGAAATGGTCGAAGACTGTGGGACGATTATTTTAATGTTATAAGCCCGACATGTCTGTGGTGTCAATACGGCAGACAGAGGCAGCGGCTCGCAGGAAAATGTCAAAAATAGGGGCGGCCACGGTGGGTGGCTAGATCCGGCCGACCTGGGCGGCGATCGGCGGTGCTTTGGTTGGGGAAAGTAGCTGGGTGGTCGGTGACATCGAGGCGGCCACTGGTAAATAAGTATTGACTCCACTCCGATTCGACTAAAAAATGAAAACTAACTCGTAATAAATGCTACAAAAATCGGGAAAAATACCGTAAAATAAAACAAACATCACCACATCCAAATGGCATGCTCTATAACTAATAACCCACCGAACTACCCTATAACGTGTCCTAATGTATTATTCGGCCTAAAACTATTTCTACGGTCACAAAATAAAGAAATCTAAAATCATCAACTGTATGCTCTCATACATTCTAATAACTCATTCTTTGCTCAATCATGTCGTTATCATCACATACTCGGCTACACATGACCCTCCCAGCTCATACACGCGACCGGCATTGGCTCAGTACATGTGTTTTGAAACATACTCAACTCGGTCTGTGAGCTAAACCGATCGGCTAACGACTATAAAACCGTAACTAGAATCACGGTTTTTGCATCGGGTCAATTAGTTATATTTTTGAGTAACACTTGACCAGTTAGGCTCACAATATTGTGTAAAATGGCGGGTCATTATAGTAGTAAAGAACTCCAAATACTATCAAATTCCTTGCACAGACGCAATAAGAACTGAGTCAGCCCACGTCTGTCTCTAAGAGCAATATAAGAGTCAACATTTTGTAAGTTTGAGTAATTGTAATTCTCAAGCATAGTATCTTGCAAATACACACTTGCCAAATGATCCCAAGTGTCCTTAGCATGAGAAAATTTTTGTAATTGTAATGCAATTCTAGATCCAACAAGTTGTAAAACCTATTAATATTTGTTATTATATTAATGATATATTGCTCATTGTCACACTCGGAATACTAAAGGAATCTCGGGATACCGAACATAGGTGACTGTTTGTTGTTCCATGGAAGATGAATGGCCTCAAACCTTTTCTATAAATTAGAACTCATTTGTCTAATTCTAATGTCAGGAAAAGACAATAGAAGACAAGATGTGGGAGAAAAAAGAAAAGGGATATAAAGATAAGAAGAGGGATCAATATTATTCATTAGTTTAATTTTACACAGAGTATTGAGAGAGAAATCTTTTAATCTCAATAGCATAGGTAGAGTGAATAATCTTCTTATACATCCCTATATATTTGGCCGCTGTAATCTTTGGTTGAAATAGTGAATTATTTGTTGTGTTCCCGTGATTTTTGACTCTCAATGCAAGGAGGGTTTTCCACGTTAAATCTCTATTCTAGTTGTATTATTTTATCGATTATTTCTCAGACATTATTTTCCCATATCTTGTGTTTGCAGTTGTTGATTTCCAAATTTGGGGATTTTACTCAACAATTGGCATCGTCTGTGGGAACTTTCATTCAATCGGATCTTGATATGAGTGGGAGTCATGATGGACACTTCTAAGACTAGGAAGATTGAGAAATTTGATGGAATAAATTATTAATGGTTGAGGATACACATTGGGGATATGAGCAACTACATCTACTGCTTGTAGGTACCAATCCGGAATTCAATCAGTTGTTTGGAGTGGTGACGAACACTTCAGACAGAGCCGTGGGCAGTATACTGCAGCAAGAGGCCATGGTGCATTGTCTAAGAATATAACCATTTTGCTTATTGGGATCAACACAAGTAAGATTATGGCATTGAATTCTCAAGCGAGACAGGTGGAAGGGATTTCCAGAATTGTCAGAATTCGCTTGGGGGAATATGAAGGCCGAGTGGATCTCATGGTCATCGAGATGCCTTACTTTGACTTGATCTTCGTTAATGCGTTTATGGGCACTGCCGGAGTGGAAGTGTTCTCACAGCTAGGAGGTATATTGATCATCGACAAGCCGGGTGAATGCTTTGTTCATGGCCAGGGGAGACCTTCTGGGGTCAAGGACGGTACCGTTAGTGGAGAGCAGCTGGTGGTGATGCAGCTTGCTAGGAGGTACATGTGTGGAGTCTTCACTGATCTTGCTGTGAGGGTGGAGATCCAACCGGACCATGTGGTGGTGGTGTCGGATTCATCTCCAGGGTTTCTGGAGGAGCACTCCAATGTAATGCCAGACGAATGAAGTGCTTATTCTAATCCAGGAGGGAGTGAATGAGGTAATCTTCATGAGCAAGTACCCTGATCCTTTCATTACTGATTTACGGAATAGACTTAGTCAAGCAAGAGGCTTCACTAAGGGACCTGAGCTCAAGGTGTTGGCGAGTCTAGATGGAGCCAGAGGAGAAGCCAAGCGAGTCCATGGAGGACCACCAAGGTCAGTAGAGACAGGTTGTGAATTAGTCCAGGGAACATCAACAGGAATGTCAGTTTGGCCTGAGGAAGAGTAGCTTCCGAGGGCATGATACTAGCCAGGTGCAAGAGGAATTCGAGGTCCAGACCATTGTCGAGTGGACAGAACTAACGAAGGTGACAAGGAGGAACTTCTTAGGGGAGGGTAATAAAAAGTTCATACATGAGTCCAGCCATGTAGAGTCACCAGTGTAAAACCCACTATTCAAGTTAGGGTTTTATATTTAGAACCGGTCGGTTCGACCGTTATTTTCGAGTCGAGTATGTTTCAGAACACATGTACTAAGCCGACGCCAGTCGCGTGTATGAGCTATGAGGGGTCATGTGTACCTAATTATATGATGATAACACTATGAATACATCAAAAAAGAATGAGTTATCAGAATATATGGAAGTATACAGTATTTTTTTTATTATTCAGTTTGATCAAAGAATTAGTTTTAAGCCGTTTACCGCGTTAGGACGCATTACGGGTAGTTTGAGTGGGTTGATAGTTATAGAACATGAAATTTATATGTTGTGTGTTTATTTTATTTTCTAGGATTTTTCCAGATTTTTTTGATTTTTTTAGAATTTATTACGAGTTAGTAATTGTTTTGACTCGACTTAGAGTCGAGTCAAGTCTTATTTACAAGTATGCCCCCCAGCTGGTTTTTCACCCCCGACGCTTTTCCCCCTTTACAAAACCTTATTGCCACCTCCCCATTTGTGGCCGCCGCCATCGCTTCCGGCGCCGCCCGGCCACCGACCAACGCCGCTCCGCCCCACCACGTCGTCGTCGTGCCGCCCCGGCCAGGCCCGGCCATAGTCCGGCTTCCACGACGCGAGAAATGGCTACGGTTGCACGGTGCTCTCATCGCCGATTGGGCCGCCAGCAAGCATCGCCGTCGCTGTCCAGTGGTTGCCTCGGAGTCACCTACCCACCCACGACCTTCCCCGACAATATCGGGACAGATCGCAGGCCAGTCCGACCAGATCTAGCCACCCACCATCCGCGGCCCTATTTTGCCATTTTTCGGCGAGCCACCGCCTCCATCAGCCACGTCGACACCACAGACGCGTCAGGCTCGCCGAGCTGGTTCCAATGGTACCCAATACCACCACTTTCCGGCCAGTAGATGCCATCGGCGATTGTACCGGAAAACCGCCGGAGAGTTGCCGGAAAACCATAGAAACATGCCGAAACACCGCCGGAATCTGTCGAAAAATCGGAATTGTTAGAATTTATTGAAATTCACCGGATCTTCCGCGGAGCTCATCCAGTCTAACCCGATCGATCTTCAGACGCTGTAGAGCGCCGAATTCGAGGTTCGAGATGCACACACGCCGAAACCCTAGCCGTCGCCGATTGCTGACGACACAAAGTATAATTACCTCTTATTTGATTATTTAAAGTTGATAAGTCTCAGCACAACATGATATGATTAATTAATTGATGTTGATGTGATTAAGACCTAATTAGGAATGAAGTGATAAGTGACACGACTAGTTAATTGTAGATGAATAGTAAGTGATCTAATGAGATAGATCAAATATGAGCATGATAGTTAATTACGATGTAATTTAAAAATAGGATTACTTAGAATTATATACACTAATGGTTGTTGATTTGCTTGTTCGATTATGATTGCATTGTGTGCGATGTTCATGAGTTTTATGTATCATTTAGTTGTCGGGCATTAGTATTTAGTTTTGAGGTGTAGGTACGGAGTAGGAGCTCGTCGCATAGGCCTGATGACACGCTTGGAGCTTCTACCAGGTCCGTTTAGGACTCGTCTATGTTTTACGCTCTTTCTATTCATGTTTGATTTATGACTTACAGGGCGGGTTAAGTGGCGTTTTATCGGATCCCACTTAGCTCGGGCCATTTAGCCGAACAGTTTTCCGGATTAATAACCCTCGAGGATGAGATCCCTCGAGAATGATTTCGAAAACAAGATCCATCACAAGTTGCCTTCAGGCATATTTTATGAATCCCTTCCCATGCCTTCAGTCCTTGAGAGTATATATATATATATATATATATATATATA
>JAVDBV010087355.1:0-13135 GCA_032619315.1 Piper longum | reverse complement strand
ATCTTGCATACCATCGCCTTGACCTGACATCTTTAGGTCAGATGTGTATTACAAGATAGTGTTAGTGATAGTCTTATATAGATGCATATGGATAGAGTAAGTGAACAAGGCAGTATGACCTCCATATGGGATGGTCACAATGGTTAGATTATTTAGTAAGCATGACAGTAGACGTATGAGTTATAGCTAGGGTTTACAGCTCAAATGATCATGTAGATGGTCAAACATGCAATTTGACTTCAGCCAGCGAGAGCAATTTGACTCGTATTAAAATTTTGGCATAGATGGTGGGTTCAATGAGGGAATGTCCTTTAGAGAGACCGCATTTTCCTTGTGCTTTGTCAGCATGATTAGGTCCTTACCTTGAGACATAGGATTGAGCCTTTGCCCCGAGTATAGGAGGTACCTTCGTGGTACTCTTTAGGACTTACAATGTTGGTAGCCGATAGTAGACCGGTTTGGAGGATACAACTTCACCCAAGCTTGGGAGTGACTCAGACAAGAACTTCAGCCAAACCATTCCATGCTTACCAAATAGAAGAGCATCAATGTATGCTCATCTTGACTGACAGCTTTGCTTGAGAGTCTACCACAGCGGTAGTAATCATGTGAGTCAAGATTAATGCTACAAATTAGTACAGGACAAAAGGTCACACACCACTGAAGAGTGGATGAGACACGTGTCAAACTTCACTATGAGTTCCCGTAGACTCAAGGGGAGATAATGGTTCGTTAGCTCATTTGAACCCCATCTGTTTAGAAGTGCATGACTAGTACAGTATCGAGAAACACATGCCTATTGTTAGTTGATAGAACTAGAGCTACTTAGGAGCCATCTCTTAGGCTCGTCATTGATTAGCTATCCCATTGGGTGGCCACCTATGGCGGAGTCCAATCATGATGATCTTAAAGACATTTCCATAGACCTACCCATATTTTTGATCCACTCAGTATCCTATACAGAGTTTTTCCATAACCATTATAACTCAGACAGAGATCCTCACACCATCACAGATAGAGTGATGTACATACCTAGTAGGATTTTCTCAGATCAGTGCACTCTTCCAGAAAACTTGATGTCAATCACGTGAGGATGAGACACATACTAGTTAAAATCTTAGAGCAGTGTGACAAGTTTTCTACAAGAGATCTATTCCCTTCCACGTAGCACATAGACACCAGACAAAGTCGAGTATTTTCACTCACTCATCTAAATATATCAGTCTTACTACTAGTTTACCCAAATAATGGAGATGAGCATGCATTGACTGATGCATGTGCCACAGACCAGATGCAGACTCCACAATTCCATGCAGAGTATGTTTTCAACCTCCTTGAGACATGTTGTACATATACAGTTGTTCTCGCCATCATTCCATCACAGAGAGCCCACTTCAGCGGTAGTTAGTGGTTGTATAGATAGTTTCGAAAGCCATAGCACGTAGTAGAGTCATAGCTACTCTCCTTTTCTATTATGGAACAGTGTGAGATACTTGACTCGGGACTGATTTGGCTGGGTCCCATGAGCTGTACAATTCCTCTTACAGGGATACTTGAATGTTTGACCTAGACTGGCGAGAATGAACCATATAAACCATTAGTATATACCCTTACTTGATACTAGAGTTCACCATATGCTAGCAAGACTCAAAGGACACACTAGTATTGCCATAGGACTTGGAGCAGAGTGCCCTGAGGGTACAATAGTTGACCTATCACATTGATGAGGATCAGGGAGACATGGGTAGATGATAGGCTGCATACCTCACACCGAGATAGTTTTTTTCCGATGTAGTTCAGACTAGTACCATGTAGTACTGTAGAGTACCTGCTTGACCACACAGTAGGCCCTTAGGAGTGAACCTAAGTTTTTCCTATTGAGGTCATTGCATTTCAGCCCAATAGTTTGCAGTAACCCGAGGAGCTAGTCTAGCGAGATGATTCAAGGATGTATGGTCAATCTAGTCAAATAATTCCAGTATGTATGACATGCTTCACCAGATGATTTGATAACTTGTAGTCCGTCCAGCGAGATTATTAAGGTGATAGCGAACTTCATCAGTATATAGTGTTCCAGCTTCCTATTGGTCTGTTTACGTGGTATGAAGCTAGCCTTTGAGGGAGAGCTACCTTCTAGGCTATAGCTCAACAACTTTAGTTTTGCCAGCTCAGTGACATCTTCAGTTGAGTCCTCTGAATGCAGTTGATGTGAGAAATTCCAAGGACGGAATTTTTATAAGGAGGAGAGGTTGTAAAAACCCAACTTCGGGAAAGAGATTGTAAAACCCCAACATTGAACAAAAATAAAAGTAAAATTAAATAGCTGCACTGAGCTCAAGTATGTGTCACGTTTATCTATCCTCCCACCAATGTCAACTCAAAATTTCAAGATCTACATATATTATATGAAAAATGTCAGTAATAAATGTTACTGGTCCAAAAAATAACTAATATAAATTGGCAAATGGGTATTCCATTACCCACGAAAACTTATGAAACGTTAAGATTGCCTCACACTGGGCAGTAAACAACATAATTATGCAAGTATCGGCTCGCATGTATAGCTCATAATCATATTCATAAATACAACACTTACGCCCTCATACCTTTACGCCCTCATACCTTCCATGTCACCCGCCATAGTACTCGAGTGGCAAAAGGAATAGTTAAGTTAGTGCCACAAATTCTGAAAATGTGTGGCATTAAATAGTACCCTCATACACTACACTACCTCAGGGTTTGAAGGAGTACAACTGTGGTCCATACATATCTTCGTACCATTCATTCTCTTATTCGTGAAATCGGCAAAAATGCGCGTACTTATATACGAGGCTTAGGGAAGAGGCTTGTATCATACATTTCTACAGCTTAAGTTTGAAAACCAACAAGGGATCTCATCCTTGTAATTTTATTAAACATCCGTATAAAACACAGCTAAATGGCCCGACATCAAAGGGATTCGATAAAATACAGCCGATGTCGTCATACGTATAAAACACGATTAAACTCTACACACAAAGAGTCAAGCAGTGAGAGAGTGTCCTACAACTAGTGGTCCAAGCTCCAAGCGCATACATACATCTACGGTGAGCTCAGACTCTTTATATCGAAACCCATTGCTAAATATAATAATAATATCTCTATATCATGTTTGCTCATGGTGTGTTCTCACATTATCAATACATCCTAATAAATAAGACGGTACCAAATAAACCTATAGCTAAACATATAGCACATAAATCGAGACATAATAAAAAATAATAAATAAATAAATACACTCTTTAATAATTATGTAGCAATAAATACATGAACGTAAATAATATGCTAATCACAAAATAAAGTCATAATTATACAATATAAGATTGGATAATTAAATACAAATACATAACAACATACACACAAACAGACAATTAGATTAATAAATAAATAAATACAATTAATTAACATAAATAAGACTAATATTAATAAGTAAATATATTATTATTAATAAAAATAAATAATAAATAAATTAATGGCTAATATTAATTATTCATGAGGAATATTAATAAAAATATTAAATATACGAACATAAAACTAAATATGTATAAATAATAACACCAGTAAGAAAATAATTAATAATCAATTAATTAATAAAATAGGATAAACATGAACACAAATAATACCTATGAAGAAATACATTGTCAATAACAATAATTAGTAACATAATCATTCATCATAATCAACAAATATATAAATAATAAAAAATAAATAATCATGAATAAATAAAGAAATAAATAAAATAATTAATAAATAAAGAAAAATACTCATAACATCTACACATACTAAATCATGTAAATATGCATCTAAACTAATAGAAAGGTTCTCGAATTATAGAAAACGGTGGAAGAATGGATGAAAATGGTTCGAAAATAAGCTAAACCTGACTGAACTGAGCTAAACCAGGCCAGATTGGGGCGAGTCAACATGGTCTCGGTTAACAAAACTACTGGGTTAGGTCGGCTAGGCTTATCGACATGGCATGGAAATGGTCAAAGGACTTGGGCATCACCAGGCCGACGCGAACACGGCAAACAGACATGAATCAAGTAGACGGGTAGGACGGGGGCGGCGGTGACTGTCACTGGAAAAAGTCGATGGCGGCGCAGCTAGGATTGTCATTGGTCACGATGGACAAAGGTGAGTATGGGGAACGCAGTGGCAGTGGTAGTCGGCAGACTCCAGCCACTAGCTGGCCAGAAAATAGTCGAGAAGTGGTAGTATTGCCGCCGGGTGCAGCAATGTCACCGGCGGCAATCGTAGCCACAACGGAGGTCAGTGTCAATCTCAAATGGTAGATCTCAGCAAGATGAAGATGTGTGGGTGGGTGCCGGAAAAAAGCCCAAAAGGGTGGCGGCACCGATGATGAACGATGAAAAAAAACTCAGTCACCGACGGTGACTGCGGCGGCGCCGATTGTGACGGTGGGTACGGACCAATAGCCGGCCATGAAGTAGTCATGACCGTACCGATCCAGTGGTCAGAGGAGAGCCGGGGTCTCGACGGCAGCGAGCCAAAGTGGTGGCGGTGATAATGGTGGAAGCATTCAAAATCGAGGGACATCGCTCGAAATAAATGGGTGGAGCTAGGGTTGAGTGTACGGCTCCATAACATGCTCATATGGCCATCTAGGACTGATACTCATATTCTGAAAAATTATTCAAGCTCGAGCTTGCTCGAACCGACATGATATTGACCTAAACCCAGTAACTTACAAGCAGGCAAAACCCTAACACAAAGCTTGGTTTTACATGGGTGGGCTTTTAACCCACCCCCACGTGACACAGTGTCACGGCACTGGGCACACAGGCGTGCATAGCGCTAGCTCTAGGACCTGGCACCAAGCCTAGGCCCTGGCCAAAATGGGAAAAAACACTGGGAAAAGAGAGAGAAAGGCAAGGGGAATAAGGGTGGCATGGGAAGCGTATGGGTTACAACTAGGGCAAAGAGGTATGCCCGAATGGATGCAACACGACTCTAACCTAATGCAGCACTAATGGTGTGACACGCACAAAACACGGAAAACACGACCTTAATTTTCACAACACAATCAAGTGAAACACAAACCACTAGCTTGACAATTATGGGCGACAGAAAAAACTCAACTACAGACATGCCCAATACCTAAGCCTACAACAACACACAAATATCCTCCTAGCATCAGACCGATAGAACTGGACGGACCCCCCTACTACTCGAATTGAGCCAACAACAAACCAGACATAATATACTAGCCTGGCGGGCCAGTTATAAGTTTCGTTTCCCGACATCAAGTAAATGTATCCTTCGCGCTAAGGCACAAACTCCTTTACGCAAGGTGCAAGGCAAATATCCAATTTTCGTCAATTTGTTCAATGGTTAAACTAAGCCCAAATCACATGAAATTTTAACCACCTCTTTGACAGGATAAGATTTTTGCAGCAAATGTGATGGAAAACTTACTATAGCAGCCTTCTCATTGGTCTAAATGGCCACAATTAGAAGAATTTGACTGCTTGCCACAGTTATTTTGTCCAGACTCCACTAATTGTGGTCATATAGACCAACGGCTACTATACCTGACTTGCTCTATCATTTGCTACGCCAAATCAAAATCCCTCTCTAACACCCTTATTAACATTCCTATGAAAGAAAATTATTAAAATAAAAACCATAACCCTGTTAACCATAATCATGTCTTTATGGTTTTTTTTCTTCTACAAAAACTAGGGCATAACAAGAAATAGGGCAAATATATTCTAAATGCAATAAAACATCATATACCATTTATTTACATCATAACTGAGAGTCTAGATTAAATCCTAGTTGAAAAGGATTAAATATTTAATAGTTTCACCATGTCCTTCATTTTAAATTTAATTTCATGCGAATAACACAAATAAATGTGAATTTGGTTTCTATGTTGTTAGTTCTAATCAAGTTTATGGTCCTAATCATGATATACAACCATTAAATTAATATATAATAAATCCTCATCTATGAATACTTGCATTACAAATCACAACATACAAAAAGAAGGTATCATCCATCAAATGATCATGATGTACAAATCTAAATAACTAAAATATTCTAATTGAATTACTAACTTTTTTGTTTGGTATTTTCCCCCTAGGTATGCCTTCAAATCATAGTTCTCTATGCGCAAATTACCAAGAACGTGAAGAATAACCAAGGAAGAGAAGGAGGAGAGAGGACGATGTGCGAGAGAGAGGGACGACTAGGGCTGAAAGTAGGAATCAACATCTTCTTCTCTCTTGTTTATGTACCCTTTTACTTTCTCTTTTCTTAAGTTATCGTTCTAAATTATTTCTAATGCCAAAAATACCCTCCTAGGATGTTCTCGGCGAATGAGGATAAATCTAGGTTGGTTCCGGGTCCAGCCCTTTAAGCAAAGTTGATCAATTAAACCCTATTTGCCAATCGGCTAACCTTTTCCATCCTTAGCTCCACTTAGTTGACTTCCATGGCTAACTTGAATATTCACCCAATATTTATTTATAATCATAACAAGTAATATTAATTCTAGGCTTGGTTCATATGTGACTATGCCTATTTTTCCCATCTACAATTTTCCTTGCTCGTTTACTTGTTTCTTCCAACTTCCTTTGACCAATTACCCTTCTACCTTTCCTTATCATAAAGCATTGATCTCTCATAATTGTAGTATATAAAACCAACCATCTAATATCAATAACTCAATGCACCACATGTCAATTATTGCCACGAGCACAAAGGAAAATTTATCTTTGGTTGACATCACAAGTATGTCCATATTAGCATGTTTCAAATAACCATTTTCCTATTTTTGGAAATAAAAATAAAAATACTAGTTATTACATTACACACACTTGTGCTCAGCATTTTTCTTAGCATGTTGATTTTATATATTGCTTGTATTTTAATGTGCATTTGTATGTATTTATTTGATCTATATGAGATTGATTTCTTCACTAGTTTTTTTATCAGTAGATTAGGCATGATAGCATGTCTCTATATGAGTTATGCAGATTTCAGGTTGCAACCATTATTCTTAATATGTTTGTTCCCCTATATATCTACTTATATGTATTTAGCACTAGGTATGGGTTGATGTTCTCATGTCATGTCATTGTACATAGTTTTCTTATCAAGTTGTTGCATGCATCTATTCATCCTTTCTTGTAAAGTGTTTGGCTACAGATTTAGTTAGTGTATTCTGTTCTCCAGACAACTTGAGGGTTTCTTCAATCCATTTTTAGTTTGAGTCTTGCAAATTAAATGATTTAAGCATGACTTGACTCTATTGTAACAATTTTGATCCACTTCGAAAGTAAATCGGATTAGGAGTCTTACACAATCTTTTCAACGATACAAATTTCAAACTTCAAATGGCACTCATGAGATGCATTCCAAGGATAAAAGAAGGATCTTAATTATTGGGAAAATGCAAAACATTTTGTAACACCTCAATTTGGCATGAGGACCGGATCGAACTATGACATTATAATTCGGTAAGCTACTCGTTGGAGTATGGTATATAATCTTTATGGAAGCGGATCTCAGCACATTACTGGGTTTTCATAGAATGTATTAAGAATCATACTACTGAGGATAAATCTTCAACTTAAAGTTCCCAAATGAACACTTCGAGCCACAAAAGAGGCAACACCTCCCCCACGGCTAAGGGGATGACTTTCAATTGCTATGATCGCTCCGAGTTACACGAGGCAACACCACCAATGTAGCTAAGAGGTTGAGTTCTTGAAATATGTTGCGACATGATCTGATTCTTATATTTAGTTTTAATGATTAGATTAAGTAAGTTGATTACTTAAGGCAAATGAGTACGATAAGATAAACATCAGGTCATGGTTAGCTCTTCTACATTTCCCACACGAATGAAATGACAGAGACATCATCAGATGCCAAGGCATCATACCCTAATACCCGGTCTTCACGTGAGTTCTTTACACGGTGTGAATCGTATGCTCGCCACATTTCTCTACACGCACGCGCAAGTGCATCCAAATATATTTCTTGTTCTTGATGTTGCTCCTCATCATGTTCCAAGTTTTGTAGCTTACAAACCCTGTAGACGATTGTTACCCTTTGCCCTAGAGTGTTGCTCTCCATAATAATAATAATAATAATAATAATAATAATAATAATAATAATAATACATTAAATACATTAAATACATGTATGCAAACATCATATCATAACCCAATCTAACATACAAGGTTCTAACATACAAGGTTCATGATTTTCAGGAAACATGCCCACAAAATAATACAATCTGATTTAAGAGTTCAAAGACACCAGATACATAGCATAACAATCTGATTTAAGATTTCAAAGACACCAAGTTTTTGAGACTTACAAACCCTGTAGACGATTGTTACCCTTTGCCCTAGAGTGTTGCTCTCCATAATAATAATAATAATAATAATAATAATAATAATAATAATACATTAAATACATTAAATACATGTATGCAAACATCATATCATAACCCAATCTAACATACAAGGTTCTAACATACAAGGTTCATGATTTTCAGGAAACATGCCCACAAAATAATACAATCTGATTTAAGAGTTCAAAGACACCAGATACATAGCATAACAATCTGATTTAAGATTTCAAAGACACCAAGTTTTTGAGACTTACAAACCCTGTAGACGATTGTTACCCTTTGCCCTAGAGTGTTGCTCTCCATAATAATAATAATAATAATAATAATAATAATAATAATAATAATAAAACATTAAATACATGTATGCAAACATCATATCATAACCCAATCTAACATACAAGGTTCATGATTTTTAGGGAACATGCCCACAAAATAATATAATCTGATTTAAGAGTTCAAAGACACCAAATACATAGCATAACAATCTGATTTAAGAGTTCAAAGACACCAAGTTTTTGAGGCTTACAAACCCTGTAGACGATTGTTACCCTTTGCCCTAAAGTGTTGCTCTCCATAATAATAATAATAATAATAATAATAATAATAATAATAATAATAATAATAATAATAATAATAAAACATTAAATACATGTATGCAAACATCATATCATAATCCAATCTAACATATAAGGTTCATGATTTTCAGGGAACACGCCCACAAAATAATACAATCTGATTTAAGAGTTCAAAGACATCAAATACATAGCATAACAATAACAGGGCCCCTGCTACCACTGCTGAGCCTCCAATCTGCATGCTTAAGCCAGTCAACGCTATGGGACCTCCCTACATAGATATTTGATTACCGGTCTCAAATAACTATTGGTATAAACAAGACTGGCAAATGGGTATTCCATTAGCCGTGAGAAAACTAAGAAACTTTAGAAACCATGGGACCTCCCTACATAGATATTTGATTACCGGTCTCAAATAACTATTGGTATAAACAAGACTGGCAAATGGGTATTCCATTAGCCGTGAGAAAACTAAGAAACTTTAGAAACCATGGGACCTCCCTACATAGATATTTGATTACCGGTCTCAAATAACTATTGGTATAAACAAGACTGGCAAATGGGTATTCCATTAGCCGTGAGAAAACTAAGAAACTTTAGAAACCATGGGACCTCCCTACATAGATATTTGATTACCGGTCTCAAATAACTATTGGTATAAACAAGACTGGCAAATGGGTATTCCATTAGCCGTGAGAAAACTAAGAAACTTTAGAAACCATGGGACCTCCCTACATAGATATTTGATTACCGGTCTCAAATAACTATTGGTATAAACAAGACTGGCAAATGGGTATTCCATTAGCCGTGAGAAAACTAAGAAACTTTAGAAACCATGGGACCTCCCTACATAGATATTTGATTACCGGTCTCAAATAACTATTGGTATAAACAAGACTGGCAAATGGGTATTCCATTAGCCGTGAGAAAACTAAGAAACTTTAGAAAGCCTCAAAGGGCTATAAGTAGAGAAAACTTATTTAAAAAAGGTTGGCAAACATGCATGACAAAAATCATATTCATAGAAGAAGCTTATGCCTTTGCATCCTCCATATAACACCCATCATGGTACTCGGGTGGTAAAGGAACAGTTAGATTAGTACCACAAATTTCGAAAATATGTTTTGTTGCATAGAACCCTCCTAAATTGCACTACTTTAGGTTTTAAAGAAGTACTAGTACAATTCATACAACCTTTATAGATTTCTGTCATGTTCTTAAAACGAAACCCTCATATACTTAGATATATCAGGATTATGTTGGTACTTGTATAATAATTTTCTAGAGCTTGTCCTTCAAAAACCATCGAGGGATCTCAATCTTGAAGTTTTATTAAACTTACCAAAAACAAAGCTAATAGGCCCGACATCATAGGGATCCGATAAAAATGCCTCTAACGCCATCCTATGTCTAAAATGGGATTAAACTCGACAAATAATGAGCCAAGCGAAGGAAAGCAAAGGGAGCCCTATAGACCTGGATGACTGAAACATCATGTCCTAGATCGACATGCTCACCTTGTGAAAACTAGCACCAAGATGGAACCCGAATCAAGCTTGGATTGCATTGGTACACACATCGAGGCAAGGCGCATGCACACGCACCATATAAAAGACACTTAAGTAACTTAATTATTTATTTAATTTTACATTAAACCTCATTATGTATCTTAATTAGGGTTTTGTGTTACAAGTATATTAAGTTAGAAAAGTCCAAACTTAGGGTTTAATCGACGGACTTAATGGGATGATTTTTTGGATGGCCAAATGGTGTCTAAATTGCATAAACTTTGGAACTATGAGTACAAAATTTATCAAGTGTTGTCCAATGGACAAAAAAGGTAAAAGAAGTCCACTAACGTTGAGCTAAGGTGTTGAGAACAATGTTCCTAGGTTGCGTACAAATTTTACTAAATATCATTCATGAGCTTGGAGCTCCAAATGGGCATGTGTAAATTGATAAGATTATCCAATAGATTGGGCTTGAATTTTGTAAACTTCAAGTTCAAACTCCAAGTATTTGGACTTAAGTGGATTTTGGAAGGGAAGGCATTGGTCGGGGCATTCCTTGGGCTGGCTGGACCTAATGGGCTTGGGAAAATCATAGTGCATGTTCTATTGAGCCAATGGCTCTAAATTTTAGGGAGATGTTTTTGGTACAAACACTAAGGTCTAGGTAAAAGATCATGAAATTTCACTGCCAATAGGCTTGATTTTTGGATTTTATATCCAGAGATAAAGAACTAAGAAAACTGGGTTAACTAACTCTCTAAATGTTTTTTAATTGTTACCAAACTTTACATGTTGTTATTAGACAATTAATGAGTCCTTATGCAATATTTACATATTTTATTAATATTTTTAATAGGCTCACCATGGAGCACAATCTCAAAGCTTGGCATCGCATATCAACTACGCATAGCAAGCACATCACTCGGTTAAGGGTTTAGTTCAGGCCCTTACAGTGATTACCTTATCTTGGCATTTTTACAGGAGCAAGAACACAAGAAGACCTACAAACGTGCATAATATCGACATCAATAGAAACCTAAATTAGGGTGTAAAAATTGAGGAAATTGATAGTTATGTCATAGTGACCATGGAAGCTGCTACCTTTTGTAAAGTTTGGCACCCCTACATACTCATACAGACAAAATAATACACATGAAAGTTGTAGATCTATCTTTCGTGAGTGAAACAAGACAAATAGCATATAAAAATACCATCTACATCATGAGATATAAATTTTATGCCCAAAAAGTACATAGATCTACACAAATATAGTGAAAAATCATATTTTAAGGAAACATGCAAATGCAATGATTCTAGAGCCTAACAACTCCTAACACATAGATCTACATAAGAGAAATAATAGAAAAATGCAAACAAACACACATACATGGGAACAAAAGAAAACAATGCTTCAAGGAGGTAGAAATTAGGGACCTTTACCTCAAGGGAGACCAAAGGGAGGTCTTTTAGGGCTTCCCACCACAAGACCGACGACCATAGGGGGCTAGGGTTGGATTGCAGAGTCCTAAGAGAGGTTTGGAAGAGCTGGAGAAGAAGAGGAAAGGTAAAGGAGGAAGGGAGGGTTGAAATGGATGGTGCCAAAGGTGAAAAATGAGGGGAAAGAACGGAATATAGAAGAGGATAAACAGAGTTGGTGCATTGGCCTCTGCAAGCTAGACAACAGAAAGCTGAAAACACAGGCACATGGGTAGATTGCTTGAACCAAACCACAAGCAAGAGTTTGGTCAACTTCTGTGTGCAAGGGCGCTCTCCTAGTGTGCCAAAGGAAAAGGGGGGAAAATTTTAAATTCAAAAGCTGTCCCCAACGCCTTTGTGCCCAATACAAAAATCCTAACCCCCAACAAGGCTGGCACGGTGCTAGAAGGCACCCTTTGTGCCCAGCACTGGGTGGCGCACCTTAGGGTTTTTACCCTAAGGCAACCAGGGTGACCTCGGGAGCTAAGCCGTAGCTCAAAGATGGGCTACCAAACACACAACGAACACACACATGAGTCTTGTGAGGGACTCGATTATAATGTCTAACTAGACTCGACTCGACTCAACCAAACCAAAAATAAAAGAGATCGGGCACATAGCATTCAACAGCAATACCAACACCGAAGGAGGCTAGGGTCGAACAAAAAGATACCATACCATACTCTAACCACAACAAGAAGGGTCAGAACCAACGATCTAGGTAAAGAATGAACCGAATCGAAAACCCACAAGCAAACGGCCCGGGTTTTGCACATTTCATTAAGCTTGAGAATGGGTCAAATACAAATGTATATTCATCATCAATTTGATTAATATGAGGGGCAGTTGTCTGCACCTAGAGCAAAAAAAATATTATTGTGTTGAGTGCCAATATGGCTCATCCTAATTGTCCATTAAATAAAAAAAGGGATAGTTGTCGACGTGTAACACCCGGGGTTTTTGCTTAGTGGTTTTAGTGCCGATTCGGTTTAATCCCGGACTGTGATGCTTTGCCCAAACCCTTTTTGTCGTGTACGTATATTTATGTATGGTATGGTTTGTATGAGTCATGGGTATATATATATATATATATATATATACCCATGACTCATACAAACCATACCATACATAAATATACGTAC